>CAVNZG010000914.1:0-166285 GCA_963693315.1 Diogma glabrata
AAGAGGCTGTAAAGCAACGGCATTTTTCCATTTATTTACGGCGGCAGCAAAGTAAATTTATATTTTAAGATACTAGAAAAAATAGTAAACTTACAGCTGAAAACGTACCTGGAGAATAATCAATTTTTGTTTGATTTTCCATCGGGGTTTCGTCAAAATCATAATTGCGAAACTCTCATTAACTAAGTAATCACAAACTGGAAAGAAGCGGTGCATCAGAAGAAAGTCGTTATTGCTGTTTTTCTTGATCTTCGTAGAGCTTTTGAGACAATAGATAAACTAATTCTTTTGTTAAAACTTAAAAATATTGGCGTTATGGAAAAGGAATTGAGCTGGTTTACCTCATAAATCTTATCTAACTCAAAGATACAAAAGAACGAAGGTGAATAACATCACATCAAATGCTGTCGAAGTTCCTTTTGGCGTTCCTCAGGGAATTTAGGTTCAAATTCAAGATTTTATTAAGATTTTTATATGTATGATAGCAATGGAACCATTATGTAGTTTAGAATTATAAGACCCTAGAAATGAATGTATTCAATTGAATAGAATGAAAATATTCGTAACAAATGTTTTATCTCAATTTCGGTCGGTTCGGGAATCGAACCGGCGTCCTTCTGATCAGAGTTTATGGTTAACCATTTAACCAACTCGACCAGCGACGAGATAAAAATTTGTTTTTGGACGATCGACTTAGCATCACAATTATTTTTTAATTCATTTTTGGTGTCAATTTTTGTCTTATTTTTTTAATTCTACGAACTCGCCACGCTTCTGGGATATATCCATATGCCAGACATGCTTTATAAATATTATGCAGTGATTCGATGAGGCCATCCACATCATTTTGTAGCATGCATGGATAGATTCCATCAGGACCCGGCGATTTGAACGGGTTGAAGGAATCTATGGCCTATCTCAGAGATCTGATGTTCACCACATTCCCAACCAAGATCCAGCTCTCTTTATCTGGAGAAACCCTAGGTTGTTCCTTCAAACCAGCAGTGGATTTGCTGCCTGGGATATGTGTACAAAGCAGATGTTGCGCCGTTTGTTCCACATATTCCGTATACCGCCCAGTTGGCATAAGCAGTAAGCTTGGTTGATATTTGTGTTCCTTTGAGAGTGCTCTATGAAGCCTTGCTGCGACCGGATAGCTCTCAATTGACTCACAGAACTTCTTCCAAGCAATCTCTCTCGCACCCCAGATACTGTATTTATATTACCTTCGACTAGTACGGTAAGCGCTCCAGTCATCGGTATTATTTGTTCGCATGGCTATCTTTAAAGTTTCCTGACTGCAGATCTCAACTTTCTAAGTTTTCTGTTCCACCAGGATGAGTTTAATTCATAATTGAACGCCCTGATCAAAAGCCTTGACCATACACGCTTGAATACGGTATGCAAAATTATTTATGTCTTGTTTACAGTTTATCAATGGATCAACGTCCAAAAACATTTGGCTAAGAAGTGATCTGTACATATCCCAATCAGTTAATTTGGGATTCCTAAAACTTTCTTTTACCAATGTGTCGACCATAAGATCAAAATTTATGCACTTGTGATCTGAGGTGAGAATATCATGCGATACTCTCCAAATTCGAACCCTTTTCACCAAAACTAGGGTAGTGAGGGTGATGTCAATTACTTCCTCCCTAATTGCATTTGAAAAAGTGAGAGCATTCCCCTTATTTAGAATTTATAGATCTGTACCATGAAGAAATTCAAAGAGGTCTGTTCTCCTTCTGTTATTATCTGAACTGCCCCAAATTCCATGATGCGCATTTGCATCGCACCCAAGGATCAAGGGCAGGTTCTTGTTGCTGCAGAATTCCACCACTTCAACGAGTTCTTGGGTTGGAATGGTACCATCTTACGGTAAATACAAGGAAGCGATGATTACGTCGGTATCAACACCCTCGATCTTTACCGTAATTTTAACAGCAACAGCATCTTTGCCACTGCATTAGGGTATAAGAATACCAAAAATGTCGTTCGACAAATAAACGCACGAACGAGGGTTCTCCGTAACTGTACCGACAAACAGCCTGCCTTGTTTACAATTCAGGCCAAGTATATGATTTTTATTGACCCATGGTTCCAGAATCAGAACTATATTTGTATACTGCATAAAAATTGCTTGACCCAATTCAGCGGAAGCAGACTTGTTATGCTGCAAGTTTATTTGTACTATTTTTAAACTACCCATCAGATAAACTAAAAAAAGTACACCAGAAACAAAAAGAAAACCAAAACTTGCACTTCAGCTTAGTATTTAGACTTTGCCGTCGTGCTGTATACAGGGGATGGACCTCTACATAAAGCAGTTACCGCTTCAACTTCGGGAAAAGACGTCACCGTCGCGGCCCTAACTTATAGATTGTAGGACCCTCAATCACATGACAAATTGTCTTGTTTGAACTGATTTGTATCCTGATTTGAGGATTTACCCACACCATTCACTACCATTTCACAATCTTCAGCTCCATCTTTCGACGTCACTGAGATGTCATGATCAACTGTAACACTTACCATTGCTTCAAGTCCAGCTTGAGCGATATCTTTTGGCATTACCGTACCAGAGCTCTCTGCAGTGGGGGCTGTGGCTTCTGTGACCTTGCTGTCCAAACTGAAATTGAACCGTTTCATGCCGTAGTATGGTCTCAGATCAATTTCCTTAATATCTTTTTTATTCGACTGGATACCTTCCAGCATGTCGTGTCCATACCAGGATTATATTTTTCCAGTCTGGTAAGAATTTTTGCAGGATCCTCTGGCAAACCAGGAATATACACCATCGCTCTCACCGGTCTTGGAAGTTCACTTTTCTTCTTTACCAGAAGATTAGCTCCCTCCCACACAGAGAGCTTTGGGGTAGTTTCCTTAATCTAGGTAACTGCCCTTTCCTTTCCTTTTCACAAACTACTAGAGAAAAAGTTCTCCAGTAGGAAAAAGATAAGAAGCGAGGGAGCTCAATTGAGCTGACAACCTCCTCATCCAAACGAAGAGTCAACGCAGCACGAAGAGTGCTGTGTCGCTCTTCCGTTAATGCTCCACTAGCCTATGAGCAGTCAATAATTGCATACTCTACCTCAGGACCAGCATAAGACCTTTGCATAAGACAAGACCTACAACCTTTGCAACATTTTGCGACATTTTGAATCGACCCTTTTTAATTTGGTTTATTTTGGTCTATATTTAAAAAAATTCTACTTGAAGCCGTATTTTTCATTTATCAAAGGCTATCTATAGTCGTAAGTGTGTCAAAAAAATCGTCATTAAGATTAACATTAGAATATTATATACACGGAACCCTCGGCGAGCGAGTTATATTCGCACTTGATCGACTTTTGTTTATTGTACTTTCAACTCGTTTTTTAGTTTTATGGCTTGTACTGCTCCTGTAGTCTTTGTGGGTAGTCTGGCGCATGGTGGATTCGCCAGGGAATCCTAAATGGGAAAAAGAATGACATCCGTGGTCCACCTGCAAGCGATAAGATAAAAAATAACAGCATTGTCGGCTGAAATCGTATGTTTCTGAAGGAATTTTTGTTCGTGTTGGTGTGGGGCTCTTCTTGGCGGTATCTATTTGTCCGGTCGGAATTTTATTAAAGTTGAGGACATTCTTCAGGACCTCTCAACTAGGTTCAACAACATAGTCATTATGGGTGATTTTAACACGAGCTTGCTTGTAACTAGAATCTATATTCTAAGGCTAGAATATCATTCATAATGATTTGTCAATCCACTTTGTTCTTCATTCCAATTCGGTCTCTTTAACAGATTTCTTTCTGGTAAGTGATACACGTCTAGTACAGGGCAGTAGTCAGTTCTGGTGTTCCGGTATTTCTTATCATGTCTTCATCTTCTTCTTCATTGGACTGTTGCGATCTATCCCCAACAGCTAACTCGCTCGCGATATTGATAGCATCGACCTAGATCTACTCCAGACCGATTTGAATCAAAGTGACATCTCTGTCATCTACTCTACTGCTAGTGTTGGTGCTCAAGTTTCTTGTTTAAATAGTGTCATCATCTCTTTTTAGAATTAATAGTTTAAGTTCAGTGAAAACGGAGTATTTTCGCAAAAAAATATAGCATTTCTAGCATAACTTTTTGTGATGTATTGGATAAGAATAAAACACACACGATTCTATTAAATTTTTACTATTTATTATTCACAAACATTTCAATACACGCGTCTTGTTGCGTAGCCATTTTACTTACAACAATATTGTGACTTCCTGTCAAATATACTATACAATTATGCTGTTGCCATAGTGTAACTTTTATCAAGATATAAAATGTATTACACAGGCTTCCCCTAAAATTGTATACTATAATTTTATTAATTTTTATAGTTAATAAGTATATTCTATATGTTAAACTTAAATTTTGAAATTCATATTTTTTTTTAATTAATTCAAATTTATGTATGCGAATTTTTACAAACTACATTTTATAGTCTAAGAACCAGTGATCGGCAGACTTACGGTATGTTAGCAATCTCCATATTGATGCTAGGTATAGTTTTTCACCTGCCGTATGTGAAATGGGTATTCACTATCCCCGTCGATGGCTCCTTTGGGCGTGTCTGCAAGTCAAAAAACGTAAAAATTGACTTTAAAAACGTGATTTCAGCATGTCTGCCGTTTTGATATCTTAAAGTATACAATCTTTTTTATTAAAAAATCCAATGGCAGACACTTACTCCGGTTCCTAGTAATGTTTTTTAAATTTCAAAGTTTTAAAATTTCATGAAAATTTACTTTATTTCAGCAAAGCTGAAATTTGTATATGTTATTTACATTATTATTATACATATATATTTTAAGAAGCACACACAGGGTGGTTCCAACATGCGGGCAGACGCTATAAGGCTTTCTTTGTCTGAATGGGAATGAAAGCGAATCAGTAGTCATAAATTGTGAATAATGTTTATGAATGTTATAATTTAATAGTCTGTTAAGTAATAAAAATATAATTTCTTCTAGAGTTACAAAAATTTTTAATTTTCTTAGTCATACAGATTTGGTTACATATTTATTTTAACAAAGCGAACAAATTAAAATAGGAATACAGACAGAAGTTGACGGCTGTTGCATTGATTGCGGCAACGAGTGTGTAATTGACTGAGATGGAGATGAAGACGTTTCAATAATTTTTTATTTTGTATGATAATGATTTTTTTTAATGTTGTAAATGTCTTGCAATAAGTACGATGATAGCCACTAACTAAATGTTCACGTGGTAAAATAACATCACTATATTTTAAATTATGAAATTTTCGTAAACGCAAAATAGTCTGACATTTTTTAAAAGTTTTCTTCTGAAAAGATATGTACACTTGCACTAGCATTTAAATTTCAAAATGCACAGATTAATTTATCTGCCATGATTTAAAATTTTAAGTGAATTTAAAAAAAAAACGCACAAATTTAAATACATGCAAAATAAATTACACGAGCTTCTATTAAAAATTTGAGAACGAATGAAATGGAGCAGAAAACCGTTACAACATTCCAGGTATACAGTAAACTCACGAAATAATAAATATTCATTATTATGAAACTCCACAAATGTGAACAATTTTTTCTTCCCTTGACTATTCTAAAGTATGAACGAAAAAATAAAGCTTGATATTTTGTTTACATTTGAAAGCTATGAAGACAATTTCTTAAACATATCCCACTAAACTTTTTGTTACTAGTATAACACGTCTTTAGTTTGTTATCATTCATAAGAGTGCGTTAGTGGAAGTGAGAAAGGCATATATCTCTTATAGTGCCACTGCTTATACGCACATACGAAAAAGATCGAAACTATTATATGAGAACAATTTACAATTGTGTTCTTACGTTTTATGTATATATATGTCGACCATTTAATTTTAATAAAGTGAATTTATAATTAAAGTTATTAATCGTATTTAAATTTTTTAAATATAATAAAGGGAATTGTAAACGTAAGTACCTATATTTATATATAAGTAAATACTCAAATTTTAAAACATTATATATGTTATTTTTTTTAGCTTAACCCCATTTTATTTTTCCAGATTGATATATGATAATTAATAACTGTATATATAGTATTATTTTAAATATTTATTTAAGAAATATTTTTATATTTATATTTGTTTATTTTATTACAGATAATAAACAACTTAAACATAATTATTAAAATGTGTTTTATTTACAAAAATTCCAAATTTTATACCAAGGTGGTTACACGATTTAGGTTTACCAAGACAAACTAAAGACATGTCTGACCAGACAAACTAAAGACACGTCTTACCAGACAAACCCTATACATGTTATACAAGACGAGGTGGGACATTTTGTTCGCGCGGTCTTGGGTTTGTCCTGGTCTTGTTACTATAACGCGTTAATAGTAAGTTACTAGTAAATCTGGTATAACACTTTTACTGGGATTTCGTCGTAATTCAATCAGAAAGAAGGACATCATTCAAAAAAGGCTCAAAATGTATAGTCATTACTCATTGTGTATGTTCAATAAACCTTCTCCATCATATGATTATGAAAATTAAAAAATTTTGTTTATTTCTTCAGAAGAAATCATATTTTTATTACTTAACAGACTATTAAATTATAACATTCATAAACATTATTCACAATGTATTACTACTGACTCGCTTTCATTCCCATTCAGACAAAGAAAGCCTTATAGAGTCTGCCCGCATGTTGGACCACTCTGTGTCTGCTTCTTAAAATATATATGTATAATAATAATGTAAATAACATATACAAATTTCAGCTTTGCTGAAATAAAGTAAATTTTCATGAAATTTTAAAACTTTGAAATTTAAAAAAAAATACTAGGAACCGGAGTGTCTGCCATTGGATTTTTTAATAAAAAAAGATTGTATACTGTAAGATATCAAAACGGCAGACATGCTGAAATCACGTTTTTAAGGTCAATTTTTACGTTTTTTGACTTGCGTACACGCCCAAAGGAACCATCGACGGGGATAGTGAATACCCATTTCACCTACGGCAGGTGAAAAACTATACCTAGCATCAATATGGAGTTTGCTAACATACAGTAAGTCTGCTGATCACTGGCTCTCAGTCTATTAGTTTTAAATATTATAAAATTCCTTTCAAAACTATTATTTCATTTTAATGTTACATATACATAATCGTTTAAATTATAATAGGGTTAATTTTTATTATAAATACCAATAAACATTTATTTCTATTATAAAATAAATTTTTTTTTGTTTTTAGATTAATATTTCAAATGCATTAATTTGTTATACACTTAATCACTATAACTAAAATACCTAGTCGGTTTTTTTACTAAAGCCCTATATCTTAATCTTCCACTCGGTGGAATGTTTAACTCTACTGGTTCCCTATCACTCCCTCTTCTTGAACTATTTGTTACACTTTGAAAACCCTGAACATCATTTGCATCTTCATAACTAACATCTTGGTCACTATCCGAATGAATACTACCTTCGATATCTGACTGTACTAATTATTCATTAGAAGGTGTATCAAACTGAACAATTATTTGATTTTCTTTGTTATAATTATTCTTTATCTATATTCTATTATCTTTGTTGTACTGATTTTCAATTTTATCATGGGCTTGGTAAAGATTATTATTTTCTATAGTCTTTTGATTATAATATCTTATTTGATCGATATGCCTTTTCGTTATTTTTCCATTTTCTAATCTACATCTATAGAGTGAGAGCTAGTGAACCCTTTGGGTAACGGTCGTTCTGTAAGGCTTGAATTTTTTTTAGTGATAAGTCATGAAATGTGAAGTACGGAAACTACCACCTGACAGGCATCAGCCGTGCACGTCATCATCCCCTATATGTTTGTAAGTGTAAAAATAATTTTAAAAAAAACTTCCTCCTGTAAGCTTGAAATTTTTATATGATTTAGCTTACTTATTGTAGAGTACAAAAAAAAATTGACAGGCGATTTTGACGAGCACAAGTATCTGCCAGGCGAATCGAATGGTATTACAAAATGCCAGCCGGCCATCACAACCGACGAAATCTAGAAAACCGCTGAACGGATTTCCAAAATTTTTGTTTCTAAAAATAAGTTTACTCAATGGGAAGAGCCAAAAGGACGATGTGTTCGGTAACTGTACCGGAAGTGTATCAAAAATCGTCGAGTGTGTCAAAACAAGGAAATTTGCATATTTTTGGTTTAAAAAACGTTCATTTTAAGTGATTACGGATAGAAACATTGAATTTGAAGAAATATTGATGGTCGGGATTGGTATGTGAGACCAAAAACTAGATTATTGCATTATAAGTTTGTCAAAAAAATGTTGTCAAGTGTGTCAAAAGAAAGATTTTACTTCGGTTTATTTATTTTGTTACCCAATTTTTTGGAAAAAATAAAATTAATCATTTGTTTGACATGCAATTTTATTATTGTTATTGAGAATTATGAGTTATAAGTTTGTCAAAAAAATGTTGTCAAGTGTGTCAAAAGAAAGATTTTCATTTCTTTTTTTAGAAAATAATAAAATTAGTTATTTGTATAAAATGAAATGTAATGAACATGATATTATTATTATTGAGAATTTTATTGCATTATAAGTTTGTCAAAAAAATATTGTGAAGTACGTCAAAAAGATTAGCTGTTTGTATTACGTAAATGTGGCATGGAAAATTTTTGAACTTGTTATAGTTTATGAAATATTTTCTGAATTTTGAAAAAGGTTTGTATTTTTGATTTTGTAATAATTTTTGAAATATTTTTAGAATTTTTTGAAAAAGTTTTAATTTTTGATATTGTTAAAGTTTTTGAATATTTGTAGGATTTTGGAAAAAGTTTCAATTTTTGAATTTTTAAGAATTTTTGGAATATTATTAGAATTTAGAAAAAAGTTTGATTTTAATTAATTTTTTACAATATTATTAGAATCTTGAAAGAAATATGAATTTCTGATTTTGTAATATATTCTCGAAACGCTTAATGGAGAGGTTTTTGAGTAGTTTGCTGATTGTATAATCTTTTCACTTAATTATGTTAATTTATGATCTGTTATGATTTTCTGGCAACGTATTGATGTTTCGTGTTAGTTTTGTAATAAATTTCTTAACAGAGATAAAAAAATACATGTACTTTAAAAAAGATGTTTGTTTGATGTACATCGCTGCCCAAAACTAAAAACAATGTCCTTATACAAGTTTTATGCCAAAAACTATATCAAAATCCTTAATCAAAACCGAAGTCTTGATATCTCAGAGCTTGAGATTTCAGCCCCTTCATTAATAGTACATTAGTACATTATGATGCTAGGACGTAAAGCTAAGGTTTTTGGACGTATGTGGCGTTTGCGAACCGAGGCTTTTCAAAACGAAACTTTTTTCAAAATTCTAAAAATAAATATAAAATTCTTTTCGGTTCACAAATTCTTTTTTTTTTAAATTCTACAAATATTGCAAAAATTATAACAATATCAAAAATTAAAACTTTTTCATAAAATTTTAAAAATATTGCAAAAATTATTACAAAATCAAAAATACAAACTTTTTTCAAAATTCAAAAAATATTTCATAAACTATAAAAAGTTCAAAAATGACATACATGACAATATTTTTTTGACAAACCTATAATGCAACAAAATTCTCAATAATAATAATATCATGTTCATTATACATTTCATTTTATACAAATAACTAATTTTATTATTTTCTAAAAAAAGAAATGAAAATCTTTCTTTTGACACACTTGACAACATTTTTTTCACAAACTTATAATGCCATAATACTCAATAATAATAATAAAATTGCATGTCAAACAAATGATTAATTTTATTTTTTCCAAAAAATTGGGTAAAAAAAAAAATAAACCGAAGTAAAATCTTTCTTTTGACACACTTGACAACATTTTTTTGACAAACTTATAATGCCATAATTCTCAATAATAATAATAAAATTTCAGGTCATACAAATAATTAATTTTATTTTTTTAATATTTTTATTATTATTTGACAAATTTATAATGCAATAATCTAGTTTTTGGTCTCACATACCAATCCCGACCATCAATATTTCTTCAAATTCAATGTTTCTATCCGTAATCACTTAAAATGAACGTTTTTTAAGCCAAAAATATGCGGAAATTTGTTTTGACACACTTGACGATTTTTTGACACACTTCCGGTACAGTTATCCAACACATCGTCCTTATGGCTCTTCCCATTGAGTGAACTTATTTTAAGAAACAAAAATTTTTGAAATCCGTTCAGCGGTTTTCTAGATCTCGTCGGTTGTGACGGCCGGCATTTTGTAACACCTTTCGATTCGATTCGATTTTTTTTGTACTCTACAATAAGTGTGCTAAATCATATAAAAATTTCAAGCTTACAGGAGGAAGTTTTTTTTTTTAATTTTTTTTACACTTTCAAACATATAGGGGATGATGACGTACACGGCTGATGCATGTCAGGTGGTGGTTTCCGTACTTCACATTTCATGACTTATCACTAAAAAAATTCTAGCCTTACAGAACGATCGTTTGATAAATATGCCTGATAATTGTGGAATTAATTTGTGGAGCTAATTACCAAATAAAAACCATGTGTACAATTTAGTATTGAAAAACGGAATGACATTTTATTTTAATTTGACAGCTTACAATAAACTCTTATACCAGTGTGAAGTTGTAGCTTAAAGCTGGTTTACATTTTTCTAATCAAAAATTGAATTCAGTTAAAATAAGGTTATACAAAATAATTATTAATTAGATTAATTATTGTTATAATGTTGATTAAGAAGCATATTTAATATTATTGTTTAATTGTATGTTGCTATAACCAACACCCCTTCTCAACATATAATTAAATTGGATTAATATAATCCCACAGATCTTGTATGCTTAACTAATTTTGCATCACTAAAGGTTTTGTCAGCATAACTGCGATCATTGCATCAGTAGGACAATAAATTGCCATCACATCTTTCTTCTTAATTCTATCGTGGATGAATTTATATTTAGTATCGATGTGTTTTACTCTTTGGTTGCAGGTTCTATCATTCAGTAGTTTAATACATCCCTGATTGTCTTCATAAACTTTAATCGGTGTTTTTATTTCTTCATTGAAATCATTTATGACGCGCTTTGCCCAGATTAGTTCACGAACAGCCTCTGAAAACGCAATAAACTCCGCTTCTGTCGAAAATAACGAAACTGTCGATTGTTTTCTGCTTTTCCATCCTATGATGGACCACCATTAAAAATGAAACAATAACCAGTATTTGATTTGCGATCTTCGGTGTCATTCGCGCAATCTGCATCTACATAACATACGAAATTGTCATCGTTTTGTTCGTTACCCAAATGTAATTCGTAATGTTTTGTTGCTTTTAACTATCGAAAGTGCATTCACTTTTCTTGCTAAAATTGATGTTGAAATTGATATATCTGGCCTTGTATTGGTGGACAGATACAACAACGATCCAATTGCACTACGATATACTTCTTGTGATTCAAATTGTTGATCACTTATAGTTTGACTTAAATGAAATGTGAAATCAGGTCCATAATGCCTCAGACATATGTTTTTCCCCGTTTTACTCGTCAATCGGTGTGTGCGGGCGGTCGAACTGTCGAGATTACTCACTGTCATAGTAATAGAATGCAAAGAGATTTCTTTGTGCGTACATCGTACACATGGAATGCTTTGCCCGAATCAATAGTCTCGAGTGCTTTCAATCCACAAAAATTTAAAAAATGCGTCCACCTATACCTCAAGACGCATGTTGTTGTGGGACCTACGTCTTAAAAGGTATCTATGTGTTGTTGTGACACATTTTGTAATTCCTACTACACAACACTTCTTATTAAAAAAAAAAAAAAAAAAAAAAAATAGCCTGGATTCATCGGAGTTGTTGAGTTTTTGACATCTGTTAGATTGAATTCATTCAACTTGTTCATTATGTATTTTTCTTGACTCATGCTAAAAATTCCGTTTATATCTCGTCCAAATTGAATTCCCAGATAGTAATTTAGGTTGCCGAGATTTTTGATTATGAATTCATTATTCATCAATGTTTCAAATTGATTTATCATTTTTATATTTGTCGCGCATATAACAATATTGTCTACATGATTGGATATGTAAATAGTTTGATTGCCATTTTTCATGAAGTACAAACATGGATCATTTTCGCTTTGAAAGTAATTATTTTTCTTCATGACGCTATCGAACTTTTTGTTCCATTCATTGGTTCCCTGCTTAAGGCCGTATAAATTTTTAACAAGTTTACATACCTTGTTTTCATCTTGAACATATCCTAGTGGCTGCTTCATGTACACATCATGTGATAGATCTCCATTCAAATATGCAGTTTCGATATCAAAATGGTGGAACTACCATTTTCCTTATTCCAGCTACAGTCAACAAAATTTTTAATGTCATTGGATTTGCTCCAGGCGCAAAAACCTCATCGTAATCGCGACCATATTTTTGGGAAAAACCCTGTGCTACCAGACGCGCTTTAAATTTTACGATGTTGCCATTTTGATCCGTTTTGGTTTTACACACCCATTTGCTGCCGATTACTGTTGGTTCTGGAGGTAATTTTGTTAGCTCCCATGTACCGAAATTACTTAAAGATTGAATTTCATTATCCATAGCCATCTTCCATTCAGTAGAATTTGGTCCAGCCATTGCTTGTTTATATATCAGTGGGTCTGCGACTATATTTTCATTCACTGGTATACGCATAGAACATTGTGGTGGTACTCCTTTATTGATTCTTTGAGATCTACGTGACTGCGGTTGGTCATTTTCAGGTTCCCCTTCTGAATCTTCATTTCGATGATTTGTGTCGATTTCTGCTTCATTATTTATCAATGGTTCACTGTCATTGTTGATTGGTGTTTCAGTTTTATTGTTGATTGATGATATTTCTTGTAGTGATTCTTGATTTTTGTTCACATCAATAAAAATTACATCACGTCTAATTTTAATTTTATTAGTGTTGACATCTAATAATCTGAATCCTTTGGTGCCCAATTCATATCCGACGAAGGATAATTTTTCAGCTGTAACGTCCAACTTTTTTCGTTCATCTTTCGAAATGTGTGAGTATACCTGTGATCCAAATGCATGAAAGTAATCGAAATTTGTTTGTTTGCCACACCAAGCTTCACATGGAGTTGTTGGTACATTTTTGGTTGGTAAACGATTAATTATGTAGTATTATGTAGTAGTATTATGTACTAATCGCTTCACCCCCAAATTGTTTATTCAAACCAGAACTTGCTAGCATACATCTTGTCATTTCAACAAGTGTTCGATTTTTTCTTTCTGCTATACCATTTTGCTGTGGTGTTTTTGGTACAGTTAATTGTGTGTTAATTCCGTTTGATTTCAAATAGTTTTTAAGTCGTCCATCAATGTATTCGCCACCTCTGTCTGACCTGATTATTTTTGGTACTTTTCCATTTTGAGTTTTCATCATTTCAATGAATTCGATCAATAAATCACATAAATCTGATTTTTGTTTCATAAGATAAATATGTGTATATCTTGTATGATCGTCGACTAATGTTAGAAAATATTTATTTCCTCTTGGTGTATTTACCTGTAATGGACCGCATACATCGGTATGAATAATGTCCAATCTATCAGACGACTTTTTAGTAGCTTCATTTGGAAACGGATCACGTGTTTTCTTACACTGTATACACGTTTCACAGGTATCGTTGTGATTACACTCCGCAATTTGTATGTTTGATAATGTAATCATTTTACGAATATCAATTAAATTTCTGTGTCCAAAAATTTTGTGCCATTCATGTATACACTTCATTTTATTATTGTGCGTTGTTAGAAATGCTGCATATGATGGTACAATTTTATAAACACAATTAGTACGTTTGAGTATCATCAATGTTTTTCCAGATTTCTTAATTGTACATAGGCCATTTTTGAATATGGTTTCACATCCGTTTTCATCGAGTTTACCTACAGATAATAAATTACACTGTAGACCTGGCCACCTGGGACAAATAATACATTAGACATGCGGATTCTCATGGAATTATTAGTTTGTGCCATTTCAACTCGTCTATGTCCTTGTATTTGTAATACTCGACCATCGGCCATAGTAACAGAATTTTCACTTGATCTGTTTAAATCGATGAATAATGTTTTGTCGTTGCACATATGTGACGATGCACCGGAATCTACGCACCATTCAGTTTTGTTGTTGCTTTGATTAACCATTAAGCAAACTATATCGTCATTTGTCAAATGTGTAATTCTTGCGACTGTTTGCGTTGACGCATTATCATCAGATTTATTTTTGTCTCCATTGGCCTTCTTCTGCTTCCATGCTGCAAATTTACGACAATTATTTTTCATATGATTCTTCTTTTTACAGAAAATGCAAAATAACTTAGCTGTATTTGGATTTTGATTCCCACGTTGAAATACCTTGAGTGCTTTTTCGTTGTTTTCATTGTTGACATTTTTGATTTCAGTACGTCGATTGTATTCTTCAAGTAATTTGCTTTTGATTAAGACTTTATTTAAATCTTTTTCTGGTCTGGCTTCTAATGCAGTTATTAGACCACTATAGCTTTCCGGTAGATTTGATAGATATAATTCGACTGAAAGCGTTTCAGCCAATGGTTCACCAAGCGTTGATAATTCGTCCATACACTGGTCCGTTGTATTCAAATGCTCACTCATATCATCGTCTTCTGACATAATCATACGGCATAAACGTCGTAAACATCTAACTTTATGTGACAAAGTCGATTTTTGGTGATAATTTTGTAGTGAGTTCCACATTTGTCTCGCTGTTTTGTCATTTTTAATTAGGATAATTTGATTATCCTCAACAAATAACCCGATAAATGCTCTAAATAAATATAATTCCACAGTCCTTCTTTAGTCAGTAAAAGTTCCATTTTGTATCGCCATACACCATAGTTATTGTTGTTTAGCTTCGTTATTTGGATTCTTGACGATTCTGACATGGTTACTTGGTATGAATGTACGTGTTTAAAATACCCGTATTTCAAAATAATTTTTTCAATAACAAATACGTAAAACCATAACCTGATAAATATGCCTGATAATTGTGGAATTAATTTGTGGAGCTAATTACCAAATAAAAACCATGTGCACAATTCACTGTGTTTTAGGATAGGAAATTTGGGAACTTTATTACCCGGTGATGTTTTCCTAAACATGTATATATTTTTGGAATCCTTGTGGCTTAAGGATTCTAAAAATGTCAAAATATTTGACCTCACCCCCCGGGGGGGGGGGGGAAGTAGCCCCCCCTGAGGGGGAACTTGAGACGCTATTGCAAGGTGACAGATTCATGTCCAGGTAGCTTAAGTTTAAAGTTTGGGGTCAATTGAAGCAATAGGTCATGAGAAATTGACCTTCAAATGTCAAGAAATGACCAATATGGGGCTACTTTAGGTCAAGTTTTTCGAAAAATGTGCAACTTTGTGTACGAGTTTTGAAATGAAATAGGTAGTCTGGACACCCAACTAATCTATTCAGGTAAAATTAGGATTACACATCATGACCTGGCTTACATAATGACCTATATTTTTGACAAAAACCAAAAATTGCAAAAATTTAAAACATGGCTAAATCAATCCAATTTGCACACCAAATTGAAGATCTAACACTGAAAATCAATTTATGTACTTGCATAATGTTAATATGACCTCACTGTGCCATAGACACTGTGCCATAGACTTCTCAGAGCTGCTCGCTCGCTATTAGACTTCATTTGCAATGGGGTTTATTTTCAGCTCTGAGGCGTAAAGTCCCACATACCCCTTTGAGCTTGGGGAGTCTATGGAGAGAATTTGGCAAGATTTTTAGTTCTTGCCAATATTATGCGCATATACCGGGGCAGACTCGGTCCAAACAACTCGTAGAACTCTTTCAATATATTTTGCACCCAACTCAATTCTTAGTGTTTAAACCCTGCCTGCTATTTTTAAAATTTTGGTATTAAATTGTGAAATTATCATTACGAAAATATAAGACACAACACACATTGATAAAATATTATGAAAATGAAAGTATGTGTCACAAAGGTTAAGTATAGTACATATTCGTAAAGGAAATTAATTTTGCTTTCGAATGATGTATTGGTTATGTGGGATCCACAAGAAATTTTTTAAACTTTTTTGAAAGGTCATAACTTTTGACAGTGAGGTCATATTAACATTATGCAAGTAGTAATTTAGCCATGTTAAATTAATTTAGCCATGTTTTAAATTTTTGCAATTTTTGGTTTTTGTCAAAAATATAGGTCATTATGTAAGCCAGGTCATGATGTGTAATCCTAATTTTACCTGAATAGATTAGTTGGGTGTCCAGACTACCTATTTCATTTCAAAACTCGTTTGGTTTGGTTTACATTTTTCTAATCAAAAATTGAATTCAGTTAAAATAAAGTTTATACAAAATAATTATTAATTAGATTAATTCATGGAGGGATCGATGCGAGAACATCGCATGGAGGGATCAGTTTTTATTAATTTGTTAATTTTTTTCTATTTTTTTGATCCACGGGTGTGACAACCCCGCGTACTCCAGTCCCTGCTATTGGCATATGAGTTAACGTGAGATATCACATACCACTGGCAATAGCAGTGAGATATCACTAGCCAAGGTGATATCTTAGGGGTGCTGGCGGATGAACTATATTCAGTCAACGGTAACACTCTCAATCTTAGCTAATGAATATTCCTTGATGCTGGAACGCTGTAGCTTGCTCGATGAAACGAGCCTTCATATAACTACATATCTGAGCTTTAATCATTGAAAAATATACTGCGTCCCATAATCAGGGATTATGCCATTGGCTGGACTATTGGCAAACCAATTTTAGTTTTGTTCCTGCAAATTTGTAAAAGAAATTTGCTTTTTATCTCTTATTTTATTTTTATTTTCCCTATCCTATCACGAAATATTGGCCTATGTCATATTTTATATGTGATAGGATTTATGGTTTAGTTATCCATTACTTAACAAAAAATATTAAAAAATAACAAAAAAAAAACAGATTTGCGTCCATTAACATCCTTAGAACGCATGTTGTTGTGGGACCTTGGTCTTAAAAGGTTTTTATGTGTTGTTGTGACACATATTGTAATGCCTACTACACATCACAATAATTAATTTTATTTTTTTAATATTTTTATTATTATTTGACAAATTTATAATGCAATAATCTAGTTTTTGGTCTCACATACCAATCCCGACCATCAATATTTCTTCAAATTCAATGTTTCTATCCGTAATCACTTAAAATGAACGTTTTTTAAGCCAAAAATATGCGGAAATTTGTTTTGACACACTTGACGATTTTTTGACACACTTCCGGTACAGTTATCCAACACATCGTCCTTTTGGCTCTTCCCATTGAGTGAACTTATTTTAAGAAACAAAAATTTTTGAAATCCGTTCAGCGGTTTTCTAGATCTCGTCGGTTGTGACGGCCGGCATTTTGTAACACCTTTCGATTCGATTCGATTTTTTTTGTACTCTACAATAAGTGTGCTAAATCATATAAAAATTTCAAGCTTACAGGAGGAAGTTTTTTTTTTTAATTTTTTTTACACTTTCAAACATATAGGGGATGATGACGTACACGGCTGATGCATGTCAGGTGGTGGTTTCCGTACTTCACATTTCATGACTTATCACTAAAAAAATTCTAGCCTTACAGAACGATCGTTTGATAAATATGCCTGATAATTGTGGAATTAATTTGTGGAGCTAATTACCAAATAAAAACCATGTGTACAATTTAGTATTGAAAAACGGAATGACATTTTATTTTAATTTGACAGCTTACAATAAACTCTTATACCAGTGTGAAGTTGTAGCTTAAAGCTGGTTTACATTTTTCTAATCAAAAATTGAATTCAGTTAAAATAAGGTTATACAAAATAATTATTAATTAGATTAATTATTGTTATAATGTTGATTAAGAAGCATATTTAATATTATTGTTTAATTGTATGTTGCTATAACCAACACCCCTTCTCAACATATAATTAAATTGGATTAATATAATCCCACAGATCTTGTATGCTTAACTAATTTTGCATCACTAAAGGTTTTGTCAGCATAACTGCGATCATTGCATCAGTAGGACAATAAATTGCCATCACATCTTTCTTCTTAATTCTATCGTGGATGAATTTATATTTAGTATCGATGTGTTTTACTCTTTGGTTGCAGGTTCTATCATTCAGTAGTTTAATACATCCCTGATTGTCTTCATAAACTTTAATCGGTGTTTTTATTTCTTCATTGAAATCATTTATGACGCGCTTTGCCCAGATTAGTTCACGAACAGCCTCTGAAAACGCAATAAACTCCGCTTCTGTCGAAAATAACGAAACTGTCGATTGTTTTCTGCTTTTCCATCCTATGATGGACCACCATTAAAAATGAAACAATAACCAGTATTTGATTTGCGATCTTCGGTGTCATTCGCGCAATCTGCATCTACATAACATACGAAATTGTCATCGTTTTGTTCGTTACCCAAATGTAATTCGTAATGTTTTGTTGCTTTTAACTATCGAAAGTGCATTCACTTTTCTTGCTAAAATTGATGTTGAAATTGATATATCTGGCCTTGTATTGGTGGACAGATACAACAACGATCCAATTGCACTACGATATACTTCTTGTGATTCAAATTGTTGATCACTTATAGTTTGACTTAAATGAAATGTGAAATCAGGTCCATAATGCCTCAGACATATGTTTTTCCCCGTTTTACTCGTCAATCGGTGTGTGCGGGCGGTCGAACTGTCGAGATTACTCACTGTCATAGTAATAGAATGCAAAGAGATTTCTTTGTGCGTACATCGTACACATGGAATGCTTTGCCCGAATCAATAGTCTCGAGTGCTTTCAATCCACAAAAATTTAAAAAATGCGTCCACCTATACCTCAAGACGCATGTTGTTGTGGGACCTACGTCTTAAAAGGTATCTATGTGTTGTTGTGACACATTTTGTAATTCCTACTACACAACACTTCTTATTAAAAAAAAAAAAAAAAAAAAAAATAGCCTGGATTCATCGGAGTTGTTGAGTTTTTGACATCTGTTAGATTGAATTCATTCAACTTGTTCATTATGTATTTTTCTTGACTCATGCTAAAAATTCCGTTTATATCTCGTCCAAATTGAATTCCCAGATAGTAATTTAGGTTGCCGAGATTTTTGATTATGAATTCATTATTCATCAATGTTTCAAATTGATTTATCATTTTTATATTTGTCGCGCATATAACAATATTGTCTACATGATTGGATATGTAAATAGTTTGATTGCCATTTTTCATGAAGTACAAACATGGATCATTTTCGCTTTGAAAGTAATTATTTTTCTTCATGACGCTATCGAACTTTTTGTTCCATTCATTGGTTCCCTGCTGAAGGCCGTATAAATTTTTAACAAGTTTACATACCTTGTTTTCATCTTGAACATATCCTAGTGGCTGCTTCATGTACACATCATGTGATAGATCTCCATTCAAATATGCAGTTTCGATATCAAAATGGTGGAACTACCATTTTCCTTATTCCAGCTACAGTCAACAAAATTTTTAATGTCATTGGATTTGCTCCAGGCGCAAAAACCTCATCGTAATCGCGACCATATTTTTGGGAAAAACCCTGTGCTACCAGACGCGCTTTAAATTTTACGATGTTGCCATTTTGATCCGTTTTGGTTTTACACACCCATTTGCTGCCGATTACTGTTGATTCTGGAGGTAATTTTGTTAGCTCCCATGTACCGAAATTACTTAAAGATTGAATTTCATTATCCATAGCCATCTTCCATTCAGTAGAATTTGGTCCAGCCATTGCTTGTTTATATATCAGTGGGTCTGCGACTATATTTTCATTCACTGGTATACGCATAGAACATTGTGGTGGTACTCCTTTATTGATTCTTTGAGATCTACGTGACTGCGGTTGGTCATTTTCAGGTTCCCCTTCTGAATCTTCATTTCGATGATTTGTGTCGATTTCTGCTTCATTATTTATCAATGGTTCACTGTCATTGTTGATTGGTGTTTCAGTTTTATTGTTGATTGATGATATTTCTTGTAGTGATTCTTGATTTTTGTTCACATCAATAAAAATTACATCACGTCTAATTTTAATTTTATTAGTGTTGACATCTAATAATCTGAATCCTTTGGTGCCCAATTCATATCCGACGAAGGATAATTTTTCAGCTGTAACGTCCAACTTTTTTCGTTCATCTTTCGAAATGTGTGAGTATACCTGTGATCCAAATGCATGAAAGTAATCGAAATTTGTTTGTTTGCCACACCAAGCTTCACATGGAGTTGTTGGTACATTTTTGGTTGGTAAACGATTAATTATGTAGTATTATGTAGTAGTATTATGTACTAATCGCTTCACCCCCAAATTGTTTATTCAAACCAGAACTTGCTAGCATACATCTTGTCATTTCAACAAGTGTTCGATTTTTTCTTTCTGCTATACCATTTTGCTGTGGTGTTTTTGGTACAGTTAATTGTGTGTTAATTCCGTTTGATTTCAAATAGTTTTTAAGTCGTCCATCAATGTATTCGCCACCTCTGTCTGACCTGATTATTTTTGGTACTTTTCCATTTTGAGTTTTCATCATTTCAATGAATTCGATCAATAAATCACATAAATCTGATTTTTGTTTCATAAGATAAATATGTGTATATCTTGTATGATCGTCGACTAATGTTAGAAAATATTTATTTCCTCTTGGTGTATTTACCTGTAATGGACCGCATACATCGGTATGAATAATGTCCAATCTATCAGACGACTTTTTAGTAGCTTCATTTGGAAACGGATCACGTGTTTTCTTACACTGTATACACGTTTCACAGGTATCGTTGTGATTACACTCCGCAATTTGTATGTTTGATAATGTAATCATTTTACGAATATCAATTAAATTTCTGTGTCCAAAAATTTTGTGCCATTCATGTATACACTTCATTTTATTATTGTGCGTTGTTAGAAATGCTGCATATGATGGTACAATTTTATAAACACAATTAGTACGTTTGAGTATCATCAATGTTTTTCCAGATTTCTTAATTGTACATAGGCCATTTTTGAATATGGTTTCACATCCGTTTTCATCGAGTTTACCTACAGATAATAAATTACACTGTAGACCTGGCCACCTGGGACAAATAATACATTAGACATGCGGATTCTCATGGAATTATTAGTTTGTGCCATTTCAACTCGTCTATGTCCTTGTATTTGTAATACTCGACCATCGGCCATAGTAACAGAATTTTCACTTGATCTGTTTAAATCGATGAATAATGTTTTGTCGTTGCACATATGTGACGATGCACCGGAATCTACGCACCATTCAGTTTTGTTGTTGCTTTGATTAACCATTAAGCAAACTATATCGTCATTTGTCAAATGTGTAATTCTTGCGACTGTTTGCGTTGACGCATTATCATCAGATTTATTTTTGTCTCCATTGGCCTTCTTCTGCTTCCATGCTGCAAATTCACGACAATTATTTTTCATATGATTCTTCTTTTTACAGAAAATGCAAAATAACTTAGCTGTATTTGGATTTTGATTCCCACGTTGAAATACCTTGAGTGCTTTTTCGTTGTTTTCATTGTTGACATTTTTGATTTCAGTACGTCGATTGTATTCTTCAAGTAATTTGCTTTTGATTAAGACTTTATTTAAATCTTTTTCTGGTCTGGCTTCTAATGCAGTTATTAGACCACTATAGCTTTCCGGTAGATTTGATAGATATAATTCGACTGAAAGCGTTTCAGCCAATGGTTCACCAAGCGTTGATAATTCGTCCATACACTGGTCCGTTGTATTCAAATGCTCACTCATATCATCGTCTTCTGACATAATCATACGGCATAAACGTCGTAAACATCTAACTTTATGTGACAAAGTCGATTTTTGGTGATAATTTTGTAGTGAGTTCCACATTTGTCTCGCTGTTTTGTCATTTTTAATTAGGATAATTTGATTATCCTCAACAAATAACCCGATAAATGCTCTAAATAAATATAATTCCACAGTCCTTCTTTAGTCAGTAAAAGTTCCATTTTGTATCGCCATACACCATAGTTATTGTTGTTTAGCTTCGTTATTTGGATTCTTGACGATTCTGACATGGTTACTTGGTATGAATGTACGTGTTTAAAATACCCGTATTTCAAAATAATTTTTTCAATAACAAATACGTAAAACCATAACCTGATAAATATGCCTGATAATTGTGGAATTAATTTGTGGAGCTAATTACCAAATAAAAACCATGTGCACAATTCACTGTGTTTTAGGATAGGAAATTTGGGAACTTTATTACCCGGTGATGTTTTCCTAAACATGTATATATTTTTGGAATCCTTGTGGCTTAAGGATTCTAAAAATGTCAAAATATTTGACCTCACCCCCCGGGGGGGGGGGGAGGGGGGAAGTAGCCCCCCCTGAGGGGGAACTTGAGACGCTATTGCAAGGTGACAGATTCATGTCCAGGTAGCTTAAGTTTAAAGTTTGGGGTCAATTGAAGCAATAGGTCATGAGAAATTGACCTTCAAATGTCAAGAAATGACCAATATGGGGCTACTTTAGGTCAAGTTTTTCGAAAAATGTGCAACTTTGTGTACGAGTTTTGAAATGAAATAGGTAGTCTGGACACCCAACTAATCTATTCAGGTAAAATTAGGATTACACATCATGACCTGGCTTACATAATGACCTATATTTTTGACAAAAACCAAAAATTGCAAAAATTTAAAACATGGCTAAATCAATCCAATTTGCACACCAAATTGAAGATCTAACACTGAAAATCAATTTATGTACTTGCATAATGTTAATATGACCTCACTGTGCCATAGACACTGTGCCATAGACTTCTCAGAGCTGCTCGCTCGCTATTAGACTTCATTTGCAATGGGGTTTATTTTCAGCTCTGAGGCGTAAAGTCCCACATACCCCTTTGAGCTTGGGGAGTCTATGGAGAGAATTTGGCAAGATTTTTAGTTCTTGCCAATATTATGCGCATATACCGGGGCAGACTCGGTCCAAACAACTCGTAGAACTCTTTCAATATATTTTGCACCCAACTCAATTCTTAGTGTTTAAACCCTGCCTGCTATTTTTAAAATTTTGGTATTAAATTGTGAAATTATCATTACGAAAATATAAGACACAACACACATTGATAAAATATTATGAAAATGAAAGTATGTGTCACAAAGGTTAAGTATAGTACATATTCGTAAAGGAAATTAATTTTGCTTTCGAATGATGTATTGGTTATGTGGGATTCACAAGAAATTTTTTAAACTTTTTTGAAAGGTCATAACTTTTGACAGTGAGGTCATATTAACATTATGCAAGTAGTAATTTAGCCATGTTAAATTAATTTAGCCATGTTTTAAATTTTTGCAATTTTTGGTTTTTGTCAAAAATATAGGTCATTATGTAAGCCAGGTCATGATGTGTAATCCTAATTTTACCTGAATAGATTAGTTGGGTGTCCAGACTACCTATTTCATTTCAAAACTCGTACACAAAGTTGCACATTTTTCGAAAAACTTGACCTAAAGTAGCCCCATATTGGTCATTTTTTGACATTTGAAGGTCAATTTCTCATGACCTATTGCTTCAATTGACCCCAAACTTTAAACTTAAGCTACCTGGACATGAATCTGTCACCTTGCAATAGCGTCTCAAGTTCCCCCTCAGGGGGAGCTACTTCCCCCCCCCGGGGGGTGAGGTCAAATATTTTGACATTTTTAGAATCCTTAAGCCACAAGGATTCCAAAAATATATACATGTTTAGGAAAACATCACCGGGTAATAAAGTTCCCAAATTTCCTATCCTAAAACACAGTGCAATTTAGTATTGAAAAACGGAATGACATTTTATTTTAATTTGACAGCTTACAATAAATTCTTATACCAGTGTGAAGTTGTAGCTTAAAGCTGGTTTGGTTTACATTTTTCTAATCAAAAATTGAATTCAGTTAAAATAAAGTTTATACAAAATAATTATTAATTAGATTAATTCATGGAGGGATCGATGCGAGAACATCGCATGGAGGGATCAGTTTTTATTAATTTGTTAATTTTTTTCTATTTTTTTGATCCACGGGTGTGACAACCCCGCGTACTCCAGTCCCTGCTATTGGCATATGAGTTAACGTGAGATATCACATACCTCTGGCAATAGCAGTGAGATATCACTAGCCAAGGTGATATCTTAGGGGTGCTGGCGGATGAACTATATTCAGTCAACGGTAACACTCTCAATCTTAGCTAATGAATATTCCTTGATGCTGGAACGCTGTAGCTTGCTCGATGAAACGAGCCTTCATATAACTACATATCTGAGCTTTAATCATTGAAAAATATACTGCGTCCCATAATCAGGGATTATGCCATTGGCTGGACTATTGGCAAACCAATTTTAGTTTTGTTCCTGCAAATTTGTAAAAGAAATTTGCTTTTTATCTCTTATTTTATTTTTATTTTCCCTATCCTATCACGAAATATTGGCCTATGTCATATTTTATATGTGATAGGATTTATGGTTTAGTTATCCATTACTTAACAAAAAAATATTAAAAAATAACAAAAAAAAAACAGATTTGCGTCCATTAACATCCTTAGAACGCATGTTGTTGTGGGACCTTGGTCTTAAAAGGTTTTTATGTGTTGTTGTGACACATATTGTAATGCCTACTACACATCACATTTTATTAAAAAAAAAAAAAAAAAATTATTGTTATAATGTTGATTAAGAAGCATATTTAATATTATTGTTTAATTGTATTTTGCTATAACCAACACCCTTACCCAAAGGGTTCACTAGCTCCTTCTTCCTAATTAATGAGAATTAATATTTCCGCTTTAATCCACTTTTTTTTATCATTTTTATAATCTTGCGTCATAACATTTTCACCCGAAATAAAAATCCTACTTTCGTTTCTGTCTGTAAATTCATGGTCATTGTTTTTTTAATCTCTGGAATATAATTTAATAAGTGGTTTGTAGTTTAAAATGCTTGATGCTGGTGTAAATCCAGATGTACAATGTACGGAATTTCTGTAATCGGTTAGAAAATTACATAAAATCTCATCGACCTTGTTTGGATTTCTTTCAAAACCTGCATTTTTAATTGTCTTGACAGCATTTTCTGCCGCTCCATTTGTTTGCGGATAATACGTTGCTGTTAGTGAATGTTTTATACCACTAGAAAAATTTTTGGAACTCATCCGATGTGAACTGAGGACCATTGTCCGACACTAATTGTTTCGGTATTCCATATCTAGAAAACGTATACATTAAATATGTAATACAAAATTTTGCATTTAGAACCTTTGTATAGGCTACTTCTATCTATTTACTGTGTGCGTCAATAGCAATAAAAAAAATTTAGACCATTAATTGGACCCGCAAAGTCTATATGGACTCTTTTCTAAGGTTCTTCAGGATCCATCCATGGTATAACTGAACTTTTCTTTGGGTCTGGAAGCGTATATACAGGGTGAGTTTTTTAAAAAATGCCAGCCTTTTATCTCGAGAACCATGCTAGATGGGACAAAATAACCCAAGGTGATATTTGTTAAGCGTCGAGGGGGACGTCCAATGGTAATATTGAATGACCTTGAAACTCATAAGTATTGGAGATATATGCCAAAATAGGTTTTTTTTAAATTAGAACCTATACATTTAATGTTTTTCTTTAGTTAATTAAATCAAACTACACACTTTTTGCTTACAAATTTTTTTTGTAAAGTGTACGATTTTGTAGATATGATGAAAATTGATTTGCACTAAAGCAAACGTGTCTTCGCTAAGTTCTTCAGAAAAAAAATAAAATTTCGATAAATTAAAAAAAAAACAATAAAAATCATTCATTAATTTAAATATTATTGCATCGTGGTCTACTGCGTGAAATTGATTTTCGTTTTTTTTTTGATTTATTGAAATTTTATTTTTTTACTGAAGAACTTAGCGAAGACACGTTTGCTTTAGTGCAAATCAATTTTTTTTATTTAACGTTTTTCTTATTTAAAAATGCCGAAATTTACATTTGTCTAACTTTTCTAAAGCTGTGAGAAGCTGGCCCCGGAATGTCACGATTTTAATTCATTTTGGTATCAATCAATTGGGCGTAATTGCGCGTTTAAGAAAATATATCCCTTTTAAAAGCGCGTCCTTTGGTTTAGGAGAAAAATCGAAAAAACTGTCCGGGGCTACGGCAAACTAAAAAGTCTTATATATCGCTAAATAACAACCTTAGAATTGATTTTGTGTCAAACAATTGCGCGTTATTAGGAGATTCTAAATTATACAACGCGCCTTTCGCAAAAATTATATTTATTTACTTATTAAGCTTGAAACATTTTCAAAAAGTGAGGTTAGAAAAATAATTAGTACATCGATTTTCTTTAGAACAAAATGCAAACTTAGTACAAACACTCGCCGCTAGATGTCACAATTGATAGATAAAAGATTTGATCTGTTGATTCGAAGTAATTTCTTTATTATTTTGAAAATTTTACAAAGATTATTGTTATAATTAAAATTATTTTAATATCAAATAATTTTGTATGCAATTTGTTGTTATTATGTGTTGTTTAATTGAACATTTTCAAAAAATAAGTTCATTTAAAAGCGCGTCCTTTTGTTTGTGAGATAACCGAAAAAATTGCGTCCGGGGCTACGAAAATTTTTGAACTGTTTTAAATCACTAAATATTAAGCCTTCCATCGAGTTTATGGTGTCAATTAATTGCGCGTGATCAGCAGATTCAAAAACACTGAACGCGCTTTTCCAGGGAATGAAATCTTTTGAATTGTATAACAACTAACATTAACTTAAGTGAGGTTAGAAACTGACTTTCTCTAATATAATTTTTCACAACTAATCCAGAATTTAATTATTTGTATGCATTTTGGTGTTGTTTAATTGAACATTTTTAAAAAATAAGTTCATTTAAAAGCGCGTCCTTTGTTTATGGGATAAACGGAAAAATTGCATTCGGGGCTACGATAATCTTTGAATTGTTTTAAATCACTAAATATTAAGCCTTCCATCGAGTTTATGGTGTCAATTAATTGCGCGTGATCAGCAGATTCAAAAACACTGAACGCGCTTTTCCAGGGAATGAAATCTTATGAATTGTATAACAATTAACATTCATTACTTAAGTGAGGTTAGAAACTCACTTTCTCTATTATAATTTTTCACAACTAATCCAGAATTTAATTATTTGTATGCATTTTGGTGTTGTTTAATTGAACATTTTCAAAAACAAAGTTCATTTAAAAGCGCGTCCTTTGGTTTGTGAAATAAACGAAAAAATTGCTTCCGGGGCTACGAAAATATTTGAATTGTTTTAAATCACTAAATATTAAGCCTTCCATCGATTTTATGGTGTCACTTAATTGCGCGTGATCAGCAGATTCAAAAACACTGAACGCGCTTTTCCAGGGAATGAAATCTTATGAATTGTATAACAATTAACATTCATTACTTAAGTGAGGTTAGAAACTCACTTTCTCTAATATAATTTTTCACAAATAATCCAGAATTTAATTATTTGTATGCATTTTGGTGTTGTTTAATTGAACATTTTCAAAAAATAAGTTCATTTAAAAGCGCGTCCTTTGGTTTATGAGATAAACGAAAAAATTGCTTCCGGGGCTACGAAAATTTTTGAATTGTTTTAAATCACTAAATATTAAGCCTTCCATCGAGTTTATGGTGTCACTTAATTGCGCGTGATCAGCAGATTCAAAAACACTGAACGCGCTTTTCCAGGGAATGAAATCTTATGAATTGTATAACAATCAACATTCATTACTTAAGTGAGGTTAGAAACTCACTTTCTCTAATATAATTTTTCACAACTAATCCAGAATTTAATTATTTGTATGCATTTTGGTGTTGTTTAATTGAACAGTTTCAAAAAATAAGTTCATTTAAAAGCGCGTCCTTTGGTTTATGAGATAAACGAAAAAATTGCTTCCGGGGCTACGAAAATTTTTGAATTGTTTTAAATCACTAAATATTAAGCCTTCCATCGAGTTTATGGTGTCACTTAATTGCGCGTGATCAGCAGATTCAAAAACACTGAACGCGCTTTTCCAGGGAATGAAATCTTATGAATTGTATAACAATTAACATTCATTACTTAAGTGAGGTTAGAAACTCACTTTCTCTAATATAATTTTTCACAACTAATCCAGAATTTAATTATTTGTATGCATTTTGGTGTTGTTTAATTGAACATTTTCAAAAAATAAGTTCATTTAAAAGCGCGTCCTTTGGTTTATGAGATAAACGAAAAAATTGCTTCCGGGGCTACGAAAATTTTTGAATTGTTTTAAATCACTAAATATTAAGCCTTCCATCGAGTTTATGGTGTCACTTAATTGCGCGTGATCAGCAGATTCAAAAACACTGAACGCGCTTTTCCAGGGAATGAAATCTTATGAATTGTATAACAATCAACATTCATTACTTAAGTGAGGTTAGAAACTCACTTTCTCTAATATAATTTTTCACAACTAATCCAGAATTTAATTATTTGTATGCATTTTGGTGTTGTTTAATTGAACATTTTCAAAAAATAAGTTCATTTAAAAGCGCGTCCTTTGGTTTATGAGATAAACGAAAAAATTGCTTCCGGGGCTACGAAAATTTTTGAATTGTTTTAAATCACTAAATATTAAGCCTTCCATCGAGTTTATGGTGTCACTTAATTGCGCATGATCAGCAGATTCAAAAACACTGAACGCGCTTTTCCAGGGAATGAAATCTTATGAATTGTATAACAATTAACATTCATTACTAAAGTGAGGTTAGAAACTCACTTTCTCTAATATAATTTTTCACAACTAATCCAGAATTTAATTATTTGTATGCATTTTGGTGTTGTTTAATTGAACATTTTCAAAAAATAAGTTCATTTAAAAGCGCGTCCTTTGGTTTATGAGATAAACGAAAAAATTGCTTCTGGGGCTACGAAAATTTTTGAATTGTTTTAAATCACTAAATATTAAGCCTTCCATCGAGTTTATGGTGTCACTTAATTTCGCGTGATCAGCAGATTCAAAAACACTGAACGCGCTTTTCCAGGGAATGAAATCTTATGAATTGTATAACAATCAACATTCATTACTTAAGTGAGGTTAGAAACTCACTTTCTCTAATATAATTTTTCACAACTAATCCAGAATTTAATTATTTGTATGCATTTTGGTGTTGTTTAATTGAACATTTTCAAAAAATAAGTTCATTTAAAAGCGCGTCCTACGGTTTGTTAGATAAACGGAAAAATTGCGTCCGGGGCTACGAAAATTTTTGAATTGTTTTAAATCACAAAATATTAAGCCTTCCATCGAGTTTATGGTGTCACTTAATTGCGCGTGATCAGCAGATTCAAAAACACTGAACGCGCTTTTCCAGGGAATGAAATCAACAATTTTCTTGTCAATTTTATTCACGTAGTTATTTGAGATGCGTGACAAACCGGATCTCAACTGCGCTAGGATGGTTCTGGTGCTGCGTGATAGTTTGACTTCTTCGGCAGCGATTTATAGTAGTATAGCTTGCTGTTAAAAACTCGATTCGTGGCGTAGTTCTTTATTGTGTATTCAGCAACTTTGGTATGTATGTTTTTTAAGCCCGTCTTATACGTAGGCTCGTAGATGACTGTTTTTAACATCTTGTAAGAAACATTTCGCAGGCCGCCTTATGTCTCTAGGTGGTGTGGTTATGGCTAAAGCGTCATTGCAAGGATGTTGCTCTTTAAGAGAGGCCCATAAATATTGTTTGGTAAGCATTTCGTTATGTTCAGGTAATTCAGGTAACCTCGGGGGGCCATCAAGTGACATCAGTCAAGTGAGCCGCTTTTAGATTAACTTATTTATCCATAATGCTCAATTAAAACAACACCAAAATGCATACAAATAATTAAATTCTGGATTAGATGTAAACACTATATTAGAGAAAGGAAGCTTCTAACCTCACTTAAGTAATGAATGTTAAAATTGTTATACAATTCATAAGATTTCATTCCCTGTACTGATCACGCGCATTTATTTGACACCACAAACTCGATGGAAGGTTTAATATTTAGTGATTTAAAACAATTCAAAGCTTTTCGTAGCCCCAAACGCAATTTTTCCGTTTATCTCATAAACCAAAGGACGCGCTTTTAAATGAACTTTTTTTTGGAAAATGTTCAATTAAACAACACCAAAATGCATACAAATAATTAAATTCTGGATTAGTTGTGAAAAATTATATTAGAGAAAGTCAGTTTCTAACCTCACTTAAGTAATGAATGTTAATTGTTATACAATTCATAAGATTTCATTCCCTGGAAAAGCGCGTTCAGTGTTTTTGAATCTGCTGATCACGCGCAATTAAGTGACACCATAAACTCGATGGAAGGCTTAATATTTAGTGATTTAAAACAATTCAAAAATTTTCGTAGCCCCGGACGCAATTTTTTCGTTTATCTCATAAACCAAAGAACGCGCTTTTAAATGAACTTATTTTTTGAAAATGTTCAATTAAACAACACCAAAATGCATACAAATAATTAAATTCTGGATTAGTTGTGAAAAATTATATTAGAGAAAGTGAGTTTCTAACCTCACTTAAGTAATGAATGTTAATTGTTATACAATTCATAAGATTTCATTCCCTGGAAAAGCGCGTTCAGTGTTTTTGAATCTGCTGATCACGCGCAATTAAGTGACACCATAAACTCGATGGAAGGCTTAATATTTAGTGATTTAAAACAATTCAAAAATTTTCGTAGCCCCGGACGCAATTTTTCCGTTTATCTCACAAACCGTAGGACGCGCTTTTAAATGAACTTATTTTGTGAAAATGTTCAATTAAACAACACCAAAATGCATACAAATAATTAAATTCTGGATTAGTTGTGAAAAATTATAATAGAGAAAGTGAGTTTCTAGCCTCACTTAAGTAATGAATGTTAATTGTTATACAATTCATAAGATTTCATTCCCTGGAAAAGCGCGTTCAGTATTTTTGAATCTGCTGATCACGCGCAATTAAGTGACACCATAAACTCGATGGAAGGCTTAATATTTAGTGATTTAAAACAATTCAAAAATTTTCGTAGCCCCGGAAGCAATTTTTTCGTTTATTTCACAAACCAAAGGACGCGCTTTTAAATGAACTTTGTTTTTGAAAATGTTCAATTAAACAACACCAAAATGCATACAAATAATTAAATTCTGGATTAGTTGTGAAAAATTATATTAGAGAAAGTGAGTTTCTAACCTCACTTAAGTAATGAATGTTAATTGTTATACAATTCATAAGATTTCATTCCCTGGAAAAGCGCGTTCAGTGTTTTTGAATCTGCTGATCACGCGCAATTAAGTGACACCATAAACTCGATGGAAGGCTTAATATTTAGTGATTTAAAACAATTCAAAAATTTTCGTAGCCCCGGAAGCAATTTTTTCGTTTATCTCATAAACCAAAGAACGCGCTTTTAAATGAACTTTGTTTTTGAAAATGTTCAATTAAACAACACCAAAATGCATACAAATAATTAAATTCTGGATTAGTTGTGAAAAATTATAATAGAGAAAGTGAGTTTCTAACCTCACTTAAGTAATGAATGTTAATTGTTATACAATTCATAAGATTTCATTCCCTGGAAAAGCGCGTTCAGTGTTTTTGAATCTGCTGATCACGCGCAATTAAGTGACACCATAAACTCGATGGAAGGCTTAATATTTAGTGATTTAAAACAATTCAAAAATTTTCGTAGCCCCGGAAGCAATTGTTCCCCTTATCTCATAAACCGAAGAACGCGCTTTTAAATCAATTCATTTTTTGAAAATGTTCAATTAAACAACACCAAAATGCACACAAATAATAAAATTCTGGATTAGTTGTGAAAAATTATATTAGAGAAAGTCAGTTTTATAACCTCACTTAAGTTAATGTTAGTTGTTATACAATTCAAAAGATTTCATTCCCTGGAAAAGCGCGTTCAGTGTTTTTGAATCTGCTGATCACGCGCAATTAATTGACACCATAAACTCCATGGAAGGCTTAATATTTAGTGATTTAAAACAATTCAAAAATGTTTGTAGCCCCGGACGCAATTTTTCTGTTTATCTCATAAACCAAATGACGCGCTTTTAAATGAACTTTTTTTTTGAAAATGTTCAATTAAACAACACATAATAACAACAAAAGCATACAAAATTATTTGATTTTAAAATAATTTTGATTATAACAATAATCTTTGTAAAATTTTCAAAATAATAAAGAAATTACTTCGAATCAACAGATCAAATCTTTTATCTATCAATTGTGACATCTAGCACTAAGTTTGCATTTTGTTCAAAGGAAAATCGATGTACTAATTATTTTTCTAACCTCACTTTTTGAAAATGTTTCAAGTTTAATAAGTAAATAAATATAATTTTTGCGAAAAGCGCGTTGTATAATTTAAAATTTACTAATAACGCGCAATTGTTTGACACCTTAAAATCAATTCTAAGGTTATTATTCAGCGATATATAAGACTTTTTAGTTTGCCGTAGCCCCGGAAAGTTTTTTCGATTTTTCTTCTAAACCAAAGAACGCGCTTTTGAAAACGATATATTTTCTTAAACACGCAATCACGCGCAATTGATTGACACCTTAAACTCGATGGAAGGCTTAATATTTAGTGATTTAAAACAATTCAAAATTTTCGTAGCCCCGGACGCAATTGTTCCGTTTATCTCATAAACCGAAGAACGCGCTTTTAAATGAATTCATTTTTTGAAAATGTTCAATTAAACAACACCAAAATGCACACAAATAATAAAATTCTGGATTAGTTGTGAAAAATTATATTAGAGAAAGTCAGTTTTATAACCTCACTTAAGTTAATGTTAGTTGTTATACAATTCATAAGATTTCATTCCCTGGAAAAGCGCATTCAGTGTTTTCGAATCTGCTGATCACGCGCAATTAATTGACACCATAAACTCCATGGAAGGCTTAATATTTAGTGATTTAAAACAATTCAAAGTTTATCGTAGCCCCGGACGCAATTTTTCCGTTTATCCCATAAACCGAAGGACGCGCTTTTAAACGAACTTATTTTTTAAAAATGTTCAATTAAATAACACTAAAATGCATACAAATAATCAAATTCTGGATTAGTTGTGAAAAATTATATTAGAGAAAGTCAGTTTTATAACCTCACTTAAGTTAATTTTAGTTGTTATACAATTCAAAAGATTTCATTCCCTTGAAAAGCGCGTTCAGTGTTTTTGAATCTGCTGATCACGCGCAATTAATTGACACCATAAACTCCATGGAAAGCTTAATATTTAGTGATTTAAAATAATTCAAAAATGTTTGTAGCCCCGGACGCAATGTTTCTGTTTATCTCATAAACCAAAGGACGCGCTTTAAAATGAACTTTTTTTTTTTGAAAATGTTCAATTCAACAACACATAATAACAACAAATGCATACAAAATTATTTGATTTTAAAATGATTTTGATTATAACAATAATCTTTGCAAAATTTTCAAAATAATAAAGAAATTACTTCGAATCAATACAGTGGCGTAGCCAGAATTTTCCATTGGGGGGGGTCAAGGATTATTTTATAAGACTTAAGAGTTTAACCCAATAAACCAACTAATTAGTTTTATTAATAATTCATTACAATAATAGATACTTCATTTTAATGTTTCCTTAATTTTAATTTTTTTAATTAATAATTTATAAAAAATAGATTAATGATTTTTTTTAACTATTTTAAATTATTTTTAATTAACTTTAAGAAAACAAATATCGAATAATTTTTATTTAAAAAAAAAAATATTTTTACAATATTTTTTTTTTTAGTAAAATGTATTGTGTAGTAGGAATTACAAAATATGTCACAACAACACATAGATACCTTTTAAGACCTTATAGGTCCCGCAACAACATGCATCTTGAGGTGTTGGTGGACGTTTTATTTAAATCTTTGTGGATTGAAGGCACTCGAGACTATTGATTCAGGCAAAGCATTCCATTTGTACGATGTACGCACAAAGAAATCCCTTTGCATTTTGTTACTAGGGCAGTGAGTAATCCCGACAGTTTGACTATTTGCACAAACAGATTGACGAGTTGAACAAGGAAAAGAAGATGTCTGAGGCATTATAGATCTAATTTCATCCGAGCACTGCTGGTGACGATATTTATAAAAAACAACGAGATCAGCAACAGTGCGACGATGTTGTAGGGAATCAAGATTTAATGTTAAATTTCGATCACCAACAATTCGTATAGCACGCTTTTCAACAGAGTCCAAAAGGCCCAAGATGGTAACAGATGCAGCGCCCCAAACTTGACAATACTCCATGCAGGGACGAATATAGGACTTATAAATGTGGAGTAATTGATACGGAGAAAAATATTTTTTACATCTATTGAGGAGGCCGAGTTTTCTTGATGCGCTCTTTGCCATGGCCATGATATAATCGTTCCAGAGTAAGTCATTGGAAATTGAGACTACCAATAAACGAATGTTTTCACATTCGTCTATTTGGTCGTCACACATATTAATTGAAATATCATTGGGAAACTCAGTCTTTGATCTGGAAACAACCAATAGCTGTGTTTTGGTGGAATTAAAAATGACCAAATTTTTGTCACCCAAATCGGCGACTTTTTTCAGTCCGCGTTTACATTTATGGCAGCGTCTCTCCGGGCGGGATTTATTTCATCATGTATTTACCCTTTGAAGATAAGGGGACGAATGACTTGTGCAGTGTTCTATCATCTGCAAAACTATTTATTGGGTTATTGGTGAGTTGCAACAGTTCGTTGATATAAATTAAAAATAAAGTGAGAGATAAAACTGAGCCTTGGGTACATCAGCGTTAATTAATTTGGACTCAGAAATAAAGCCATCTATAGATACCGAGATGTATCGGTTAGACAGAAAATTTTGAATCAACTTCACAACTGCGGTATGAAAACCGTACGCAACGAGCTTGTTGATCAAGTTGGCATGCCAGATTCGATCAAATGCTGTTGTCCTCCAAAAATTTGGATATGTGTGAATTAATATGTTGCTCGTATGTTTTATTTAAAAATTTGGATATGTGTGAATTAATATATTGCTCGTATATTTTAAACAGGACTGGGAGTAAGGTTATTAGTCTGTAATTTGAAATATCACATTTCCTTCCTTTTTTGGGAGAGGCTGGACATTGGCCAACTTCCAGCAGGATGGAAAAATACCAGATTTATAGGATTTATAAAATATTTTGGTGAGAGTTGGTGCAATATAAAACAAAAATATCGAATAATTTTAATTAACTTTCATAAAACAAATTTCGAATAATTTTTAATTAACTTTAAAAAAGCAAATTTCGAATAATTTTTTACTAACTTTAAAAAATGATTTGTGCTAGTGATTTTGAAATTTAAACTTATTTGAAACTGAATGACACTTTACCTATTGATTCGCCTCAAACCTGTGTCTAGGAAGGAATGAAAAATAATTTTCCTGATTAATCAAATTCCTTAAAATACCAAGGCGTTAGATATCATTTTAACTATTCTAACACAATTAATTTTGTTTTGTATTTAGAACAACTTCCAGGACACTTTGTTTTGTCCGATCTTATCTATTGTCCGATCTACGAAATTGTTATTTGTTATTTCCGGCACGGAATAGTAGCTATGAAAAAATTGCTGTAATTTATTTCTCAAATCCTATTTCACGATGTACAGGAATAGGGCTACAGATGTACTCATAAAGAAAGAATAGTAGACAAAATAGTAGACCAGTGGGCATAAATAAAAGATGCCAGAATAGTACATTATGATGCTAGGACGTAAAGCTAAAAATTTTGGTCGTATGTGGAGTTGCATTCACATTAAGTCCAAAATAGTTTATGTCCGTGCATCATATACATGCTCACCACGATCTATGGCACTCACACTTGAACACTGATTCAAGAGGTGAAAATATTGCTGATCAAATTGACGGCTCCATCTTTGGAGTCCTCAATGAACCACAACCAACAAGAGTAACAAACAACTCATACTCGTCTCCAGATGTTTCACTTGCCAGCATGTCACTAATGCCAATCGCTGAATGGAGAACTGAAATTGCATTGGGATCAGACCATGTGCCGATCATAATCACCTTAAGCCGTTCCTTAAACGAAATGAAATCCGAGAAGAAGACTTACATTAATTTTAACAAAGCAGACTGGGATAATTTTACCAATTTTACTGAATTAGAATTCCGTAAGCAAATTTTACCAATTGACGCCCTCTCTGGGGAAAGAAAATTCAAAAAAATTTTTAACAAAGCCAGATCTCGCTTCATTCCAGCCGGCAGAATACAAAATATTAAACCAAACTTCCCACAAGAAGCCTGTGTACTTTCCTCCCAAAGAGATGACATCCGTAAGGCAGATCCAACTGATTCTAGAATTCCGGGCCTGAACAAGCAGATAAATAAACTAGTAATGGAACATAAACACAACAAATGGAAAGATTTAGTAAGTCAAACTTTGGCACAAATAAAAGTCTGTGGAAGGTGATAAAGGGTTTAACACATCCGCGTCAATCGCATAACAACTGCATGATCTCCTTTGATGATATCCCAACCGAAAACAATAGAAAATGCGCAACAAAATTCAACACACAGTTTACAGAAAAGCAAAGTAAACATGAAAAAGAAACCAGGTCAGTATTAAGACATATGCGCAAACTTAATACTGAAAATTTCGAGGATATCATATTTTCCGAAGAAGATGTTGGAAACGCAATAAAGAAATCCAAACCAACTAAAGCTATTGGACCAGATGGCATCTCAGCCATCATGCTAAAACACATTGGACCCAAAGGATTGAACTTTCTCACTACCATACTCAACACATCTCTAAATACGCTCCAGATACCAAATATCTGGAAAACGGCTAGAATAAGTCCCATTTTGAAACCTGGCAAGCCTGAAGAAAAGGGAGGATCCTATAGACCGATCTCTATCCTTTCATCGGTTGCAAAATTGATAGAAGCACTACTACTACCTCGGTTAACAGAATCTTGCAAATTGGCGTCACATCAGCATGGCTTTAGGAAAGCACACAGTACAACCACCGCGCTTCATAGAATCCAAAACCAAATCAGCGATGGTCTAAACCAAAAACAACCCTGTGCTAGAACAATTTTAGTTGCACTTGACCTGTCAAAAGCTTTCGACACAGTGTCGCATGCTGCACTACTGAACGACATATTCAACACCAATCTGCCAGGTCTAATAAAACGCTGGTTGTGCAACTATTTAAGAGGCCGCCAAACATACGTTGAGTTCCGTAACTCTAGATCTAAGATGAGAGTACTCAGACAAGGAGTTCCACAATGTGGAGTTCTCTCGCCTTCATTATTCAACCTCTACTTAAGTAGTTTACCTGCACCACCGGAAGGGATAACTATCACGTCATATGCAGACGACTGCACGGTGATTGCAACAGGAAACAACATGGAAGAACTCACCAATGTCCTAAACACCTACCTTAACACCTTGAATGAATGGTTTAAAACCAAAAAATTGAAATTGTCCACTGAAAAGTCCACTTCTACACTTTTCACCACATGGACGAAGGAGGTAAATACAACACTCAATATCTGCATTGACAACATACTAATTCCTACTGTGAAAAATCCAAAACTGCTGGGGGTAACATTCGACCCACTACTTAAATTCAACGCTCATGCTCAGCAAGTAAATACAAAACTTAAAAACAGGAATAATGCACTGAAAGCTCTAGCGGGCAGTTCGAGGGGTAAGGATAAAAACACAATAATAACGGCATATAAAGCAATAGGAAGACCTTTCATAAATTACGCTGCTCCCATATGGACTCCCCAAGTTGCTGACACCCACTGGAATAAGTTACAGATAACACAGAACGCAGCCTTGCGTACAGCAACCGGATGTCACTTGATGGCCCACCGAGATCACCTGCACGAGGAATGTAACATATTGCCGGTCTGTGAACACAACGAAATGCTTACCAGACACACGTTGAAGACACAATAAAGAACTACGCCCCGAATCGAGTTCTTAATAGCAAACCACCACAAGTCGCTGCTGAAGAGGTAAAACTGCCACGCAGCAGGATGGAAAAATACCAGATTTATAGGATTTATAAAATATTTTGGTGAGAGTTGGTGCAATATAAAACAAAAATATCGAATAATTTTAATTAACTTTAAAAAAGCAAATTTCGAATAATTTTTTACTAACTTTAAAAAATGATTTGTGCTAGTGATTTTGAAATTTAAACTTATTTGAAACTGAATGACACTTCACCTATTGATTCGCCTCAAACCTGTGTCTAGGAAGGGATGAAAAATGATTTTCCTGATTAATCAAATTCCTTAAAATATCAAGGCGTTAGATATCATTTTAACTATTCTAACACAATTAATTTTGTTTTGTATTTAGAACAACTTCCAGGACACTTTGTTTTGTCCGATCTTATCTATTGTCCGATCTACGAAATTGTTATTTGTTATTTCCGGCACGGAATAGTAGTTATGAAAAAATTGCTGTAATTTATTTCTCAAATCCTATTTCACGATGTACAGGAATAGGGCTACAGATGTACTCATAAAGAAAGAATAGTAGACAAAATAGTAGACCAGTGGGCATAAATAAAAGATGCCAGAATAGTACATTATGATGCTAGGACGTAAAGCTAAAGATTTTGGTCGTATGTGGAGTTGCATTCACATTAAGTCCAAAATAGCTTATGTCCGTGCATCATATACTATTTTTTATTCGCCGCAAGTAAAATATTTAAAAAAAATGTTTATTCTAAATTGAAATTACAAATTTGCATAAATTTTGAAATAAAAATATGTGGAACAAGTTACCTTTGACATAATATTTGTTATTTTTTCCAAATTATTGTATCACTATTTTTTTTTTATTTAGCGTATGGTTTTTTGTGACACATTAAAAATTAAACTTAAAATAGGTAGACTCTTCTATGAAATCTACCTAAAACAAAGCATAGATACACATTAAATGAACTTACATTCGATTTGATTGCGCGTCTTTTAGTAAAAAAGTAAAATATTTGAACATTGGGCAGTACATTTGAATATTAGATGTTTATATCGAGCGAGTCTATCCATGCTACTACATCGGGAGTTGCCAAATGGATGTCTTAGATGTCGCCATTGTACCGTCGAATTGGACACACAGTTGCAATGTGTTTTATGGTTTATTGTGGAGCGCCGCAGTCACACTCGGGGGACTCTGAAATGCCCCACATGTAGAAAGAATCAGCACAACGTCCATGATTCGTTCTTGTTCGGTTTAGTGTAGTCCAGGTATGACGTGGCAGATCGAAACCAGGTTGGGTAAAAGTCGGGTTAGTAATAGAAAGGCTAGGTGTATTTATGATGCCAGGAGGTGTCCCAGACATCCAAGATATTAAAATTAGTTGCCAGCAGGTTGCTGGCAGTTTTATGTGGAGGCTTTCTTGACTTCAATCGACAACGAGTGTGGTCACCGTTATCTTCGTGCAAGGGTAACGTGATGTTGTTGGTTACCTTTTTATATTCACGGATGAGAGCATGCGAGCGTCTGAGTGCAGCTGGAGCGATATTGCTTAGCACAGGGCCAAGGTTAAGGGGTGGTTCTGATAGTACTACTTATAATACGCATCGTGGCATGCAGCTGGCAGTCAGCTTTTTGAGTATGTGTGCTGGTGAGTATGCGTTCTATCACTATGACAACATAGTGGAGGGTGGGGTTCTGTGGAACGAAAAGAAAGCAACTGTTCAATTCATTCGTAAGATTCCAGGGAAAAAATCTTAATATTAGAATATTAGAGCAATTCTTCTAAAAGACAGAAACTTTAAAATTTCAATGGGGGGGTTTAAACCCGAATAAACCCGTATGTCGCTACTCCTGATTTTGGTAATCTGACGATTAATGTTTACATTCGAAACATGTTATAATAAATATATACCAAAAAAGTTTGTTCCGTTGATTATAATTACAATAATTTATTTATATAAATTATTGATTTTATTTAAAAATGTATTAGTCATTCATCCAGATTTTTCTGCTTCGGCTATTTTAAGTCGAGTTGCCGTAAAGATTTTAAAATCGTAATTTGCCGAATGACAAAGAAAATAAATAAGTGATACTGAGCAAAAAGTGGGAATCGCTGCAAAAATTTAAATGTTTGCTTAAATAACTTTAATAAACTTAACTTAACTTTAATAAAATCTTTAATAAAATTTTTCCCGAATGGGAAAATTTTTGGGCGGGTATCACAACCCCCAAAACCCCATTCGGCGTCAGATCTGACAGGAAGAGGGAAGGAGGGGGTTCTGAGGAACGAAAAGAAAGCAACTGTTCAATTCATTCGTAAGATACCAAGGAAAAAATCTTAATATTAGAATATTAGAGCAATTCTTATAGATTACAGAAATTTTAAAATTTCAATGGGGGGGGTTTGAACCCGAACAAACCCGTATGTCGCTACGCCACTGAATCAATAGATCAAATCTTTTATCTATCAATTGTGACATCTAGCACTAAGTTTGCATTTTGTTCAAAGGAAAATCGATGTACTAATTATATTTCTAACCTCACTTTTTTAAAATGTTTCAAGTTTAATAAGTAAATAAATATAATTTTTGCGAAAAGCGCGTTGTATAATTTAAAATCTACTAATAACGCGCAATTGTTTGACACCTTAAAATCAATTCTAAGGTTATTATTCAGCGATATATAAGACTTTTTAGTTTGCCGTAGCCCCGGACAGTTTTTTCGATTTTTCTTCTAAACCAAAGAACGCGCTTTTGAAAACGATATATTTTCTTAAACACGCAATCACGCGCAATCGATTGACACCTTAAACTCGATGGAAGGCTTAATATTTAGTGATTTAAAACAATTCAAAATTTTCGTAGCCCCGGACGCAATTATTCCGTTTATCTCATAAACCGAAGAACGCGCTTTTAAATGAATTCATTTTTTGAAAATGTTCAATTAAACAACACCAAAATGCACACAAATAATAAAATTCTGGATTAGTTGTGAAAAATTATATCAGAGAAAGATCAGTTTTATAACCTCACTTAAGTTAATGTTAGTTGTTATACAATTCATAAGATTTCATTCCCTGGAAAAGCGCGTTCAGTGTTTTTGAATCTGCTGATCACGCGCAATTAATTGACACCATAAACTCGATGGAAGGCTTAATATTTAGTGATTTAAAACAGTTTAAAAATTTTCGTAGCCCCGGACGCAATTTTTTCGGTTATCTCACAAACCAAAGGACGCGCTTTTAAATGAACTTATTTTTTGAAAATGTTCAATTAAACAACACATAATTACAACAAATGCATACAAAATTATTTGATATTAAAATAATTTTAATTATAACAATAATCTTTGTAAAATTTTCAAAATAATAAAGAAATTACTTCGAATCAACAGATCAAATCTTTTATCTATCAATTGTGACATCTAGCGGCGAGTGTTTGTACTAAGTTTGCATTTTGTTCTAAAGAAAATCGATGTACTAATTATTTTTCTAACCTCACTTTTTGAAAATGTTTCAAGCTTAATAAGTAAATAAATATAATTTTTGCGAAAGGCGCGTTGTATAATTTAGAATCTCCTAACAAACGCGCAATTGTTTGACACCTTAAAATCAATTCTAAGGTTGTTATTTAGCGATATATAAGACTTTTTAGTTTGCCGTAGCCCCGGACAGTTTTTTCCATTTTTCTCCTAAACCAAAGGACGCGCTTTTAAAAGGGATATATTTTCTTAAACGCGCAATTACGCGCAATTAATTGATACCAAAATGAATTAAAATCGTGACATTCCGGGGCCAGCTTCTCACAGCTCTTTTCTAACTCATTATTTTTAATTGCATTTATTACTGTTTGTAATTCTTCGTCTTTTTCCGTTTCATTTCTAACATCGTCTACATCTATTGGAACGCTAGGATTTTTGTTTGCTAAACATAAATAATTTTATGTTTTACTGATTTATTATAAGTCGTTTAGACCTTAGTTACCGAAATAATAATGACATTCTTAATTCTCAAGGGAATTATAAGAGGGAGTTATGGATTCATAATAGACCTAGTTTTCATTATAAATTTTTGTTTTGTTTATTTATAAACAACATTATTTACATAAAGCCATAGTAACGAATAACAATACCCCAGCAATAGAATTTGAAATGAAAAATAACTAACTTGGATCAATTAAAACGAAAAATCATGCTATCAAATACTTGATAAAAATAAAAGTTTTAGTTTAATAAATGTTTTAGGTAGTAAAACATAAATTTATTTATGTATCACGTGAATTATTAGATGTCAATTACCTTGTGAAACTTACTAACCCTCGGGCCAGAGGCCCTCGGGTAGTAAACGTTTCCCTCGGTAATTAACATCCTTATAATTCCCAGTGGCGAAGCGTGCTTCTGAAACTAGGGTAGACATATTCAAAAGTTTTATTAATTTGCCAGTAGAAACTAATTATAGTACATTAGGATGAGAGTACAGAAAGCTAAGGTTTTTGGACGTATGTGGAGTTTGTGAGTCGAAGCGCCAACCGAGATTTGCACCCACATTTAAAATAACTTACATCCGTGCATCATATACTATATTTTTTATTCGCGGCAAGCAAAATATTTAAAAAAAGATTGTTCAATCTAAATCAAAATTAAAAATTTTAAAAATATTGAAATAAAAATATTTTGTACAAAAGATAAAGGATATTGTAGATTAACAAAAACATTGTTTTAAGTTTTAGGGAGCGATGAATTCAAAATTCTTTGTAAAAGTATAAATAAATTTTTTCAAAATTCTAAAAATATTCCAAAAATTATAATAAAATCCAAAATTTAAACTTTTTCAACATTCCAAAAATTTTCTACAAATTATTACAAAATCAAAAATTGAAAGTATTTTCAAAATTCCAAAATTAATGCAAGAACTATAACAAAATCAAAAATTCAATCTTTTCCCAAAATGCCAAAAATATTGCAAAAATTATAACATAATCAAAGATTGAAACTTTTTTCAAAATTCTAAAAATATTCCAAAAATTAATCCAAAATCAAAGATTCAAATTTATTTTCCAACTGTTCCTGTTATTCAGAAGTCGTAGAATCGAATTCACAATCACACAAAAAATTGCTCAAGAAACATCTAACTAATATAATTACAATTTTTGTCAAAAATATTTCCCATAATATGTTTCTCAAAAAATTTGGAAACAAAATATATAAACAGAAATAGACATAAACAAAACTGTCTATCCAAGAAGGAACAAAAGTTGAAAATTTGTTGTTGTTGCTATTGCTTATTTTGGTAGTCATAATTTGAAACGTCTACTGATGTTTCTCAACAAATTTGGAAACAAAAATAGACAGAAACAAAACTGTCTATCCAAGAAGGAACAAATTTGAAAATTTGTTGTTGTTGCTATTGCTTATTTTGGTAGTCATAATTTGAAACGTCTACTAATGTTTCTCAACAAATTTGGAAACAAAAATAGACAGAAACAAAACTGTCTATCCAAGAAGGAACAAAAGTTGAAAATTTGTTGTTGTTGCTATTGCTTATTTTGGTAGTCATAATTTGAAACGTCTACTGATGTTTCTCAACAAATTTGGAAACAAAAATAGACAGAAACAAAACTGTCTATCCAAGAAGGAACAAATTTGAAAATTTGTTGTTGTTGCTATTGCTTATTTTGGTAGTCATAATTTGAAACGTCTACTGATGTTTCTCAACAAATTTGGAAACAAAAATAGAGAGAAACAAAACTGTCTATCCAAGAAGGAACAAAAGTTGAAAATTTGTTGTTGTTGCTATTGCTTATTTTGGTAGTCATAATTTGAAATGTCTACTGCAGTGAGAAAAACATTTTTGTTTGTTTGTACATGAAACTGGGAAACGTTTGTATTAAAGTTTCGGCAACATAGCTGAATTGTTTTTGTTCTAATTATTGTATTAAAACTTAATGAGTTTCTTAGAACGTTTGACAAAATAGTATTAAGTCGACATTATGCGAACAATATGAAAATAAAGTTTCATATTTATATTATGTTTGGGTAGACACTGTCTAGTGTGTCTATACCGACGCTTCGCCACTGATAATTCCCTTGATACCTAAATAACTATAACTCTACGTTGTTCTGTATAACGTTACTACTCAAATTTAAAGGATATCTAGATAAGCTGTCTGCGCAATTTTCTTTTGATTTAATATACCTGATCTCATAGTTAAAAGCTGATAAATGACAAGCCCAACTTTGTAGTCTACAAGTAGACATTTTGGGTAATCTTTTATGTTCTCCAAAAATCGCCAAAAGCGGTTTATGGTCCGTTACTAATGTAAATTTTCTTCCAATTAAGTATTCGAAATTTTTTTTTTGTTGCAAATATTATTGCCAATCTTTTCTTTGGTATTTTTTGTATTAAATTTCTAGATATTACGATGTGTGAATTCATAGGATGAGAGAATATTTCGTCAACATCTAAGTCAACATTCTAATCAACATCCTAAGTCACGAGTGTAAAGTCATTATTGATTGTTGCCAATCAATGCGAAACTTAATATCTGACGTAAAGTCAATATGTTGTTATATTTTTGGTTAGGAAATATAGACAACATTAGGGGAATTTTTAATTTCGGATTGGTTTTTGTGAACAATTAAGCTTAAGTACATATTGGAAATCACTTGAATTTTGCAATTCGAAATAACTTTTCATTTTCTCTAAAATTCCTTTAGAAAAAATTTTTTACTACATTCATCAGGGACACATTGTTCAAATTCCGTGTGTCTTACACAACTTAGCCAAAGCGGCGATGACGAAACATATTTTAATTTTGATGTTCAGATAATTTCTAAATTGAAACTTCATCATTTTTCATATTTACTTAAGTTGAATTTTTCATCTATGATTACATATTGATAAAATACCAAAGAAATACAATTTTCAATATACCAAAGAAATACAATTTTCAATAAACCAATCCGAAATTATTGCCAATGCTTCGTTTTCTACTACACTGTAATTTTTCTCTGCATTTAACAAAGTCCTTGAAGCAAATTAAAGTTGTCTTTCTATACCATTTGGGCTAATACTACCCCCACCCCTACGTTTGATGCATCGCATGTTAGAATTAAAGGTAAGTCTGGGTTAAATTTAATTATTTCATTTACTCACTATTTCATTTTTAATTGACTCAAAACACCTATCGCGCAGTCTTCATACCACTCTATATTGTCTGTAGCCGTTAAAAGATCATAAATCGGTGCCATTTTGGTCGATAAATTTCTAATAAACTTTCCAAAATAATCAACCATACCCATAAAAGATCGAACTTCGGTTAAATTATTTGGCTTTGGGAAATTCATAATTTCTTCATTTTTGCTGATCTTACGAATCCCTTCATTCAATATTATATATCCTAAAAACGATATTTTATCTTTAGAAAACTCGCATTTATTTTTATTCACGTTTATACCCTTGTTTTTTAGACGATCTAAAACCATTTTAAGTCTTTTATTGTGCACTTTTAAATTTTGCCCTGAAACCACGTATTCCTTCTAAAATTTTCTCCATTTCCCTTTGGAAAATACCAGTCGCAGGTTTTACACCAAATGGTAATCTGTTCATAATGAAATTCCCTAAATGTGTACTCCATACGGCCAATTTCTTCGACTCATTGTCCAACCCTAACTGATTATAAGCCCTAGCGAGGTCTATTTTTGAAAAACTTTTATCCTCTCTTAACCGAAATATAAATTCTGTAAAGGATGCTTATTATCTTATAAATATTTATTTAAAGTTACTTTATAATCAGCACAAATTCGGCTTGTACCATCTTCCTTTAATGTGGGCTCTAACGGTGTTCCCCATTCAGTATTATCGGTTTTCCTAATTATACCCTCCTGTTCTAATTTGTTTAGTACATCTTCTACACTTTTAATAAACGCATATGGAATTTTTCTTGGTTTAAAATATATAGGTTTAATGTTTTCCTCTATATCTAAATGCACTTAAGTATTATTAAATTTCCCAATTTTACTATCACCTAATTCTTCAAACCCTAAAATTAATTTCTTTAATATTTCTATATCATTTTGCACATTACTAATTTAATAAATATTTACATATTTAATTTGAAAAATATTCATAAAAACCAATAAAATTCCTACCTAAAATAATAAAATTCCTACCTTAAAAAAATTTAAAATTTTCATTGATATTATTATAATTAACGCTTACTGTCATGGAACCAATGACATCTAAAATATTTTCTCCATAGCCTTTTATAACGATACTTTCGTTATACAATCCTAGTGTTCGGTACATACATTCTGATAAAAAAAATCAGGATTTTTCTGTACTAAAAATAGTATAAACGCGGCCATTTCTCACGAAAAAAATCAATTTTTTTCTTGCGTTTAAATGTCAAAATATTTTGAATTTAGGTGTCAATAAAATATATTTTATTTGGTTCTTTACGCTTTTGGTTTTGTTTTATTTATGCTAACATTTTTGTGATAAATATTCTTGATAAATTTGGTTTTGTGTTTTCGGAATAAATTTATCGTTTGTGACCAAATTAATTGTAATAAAAGTAACGTCTAAAGTTTGACTTATAAATACATTTTGGTTTTTTGACTGTTCGGTCCGGTTTGACGTAATATTCAACGAAGTGAAATTAGTAGCAAGCAACTTTGACGTTTAATAACGTGATTTTTTGTTTCATATACCTGTACCGAACACGCTCAATATTTGTTAATAAAATTTTTGTTGAAATATACTCGAGGGAATAGCGCTAATTGTTGCACCAGAATCTAAGATAAAAGATAATTTCTGATTTAAAATATAATTAAATCAATTTCACTATGCTTGTATTTTTCCTCATGAGTTTTATTTGAGTATATTTCATCAAAAATATTATTATTCTGTTCAAACTTACAATAATTATTTTTATTTTCGTTGATCTCTTGAATTATTTCTCTACTTTGACCTTCATGGATTCCTTTGTTTTCTCTTTTGACAGGTTCATTTGTAAATTTGCTGCTATTGTCATTTTTATTCATGTATTGCCTTGTATTTCTACTATTTAATTCATCGGTGGTCTGATTTTCTCCTACAGTTGACATGTTATATGACACTTCTTCACACGAAGCAATAGTTTTATACTTACTGCACACTTTTTCTAAATGTCCATTTATTTGACATTTCAAACTAAAAATCCAATATTGATAACAAACGTTATTGATGTTGTTATCGACCAGCAGAACAAAGGAAAAACTATAAATTGTTATCTGGGTGCGCTGTCTCACTTTTGTAAGCAAAAGTCAGACATTTTATTAAATTCCAAAAGTGATGATTGTGTTGTGATTTATATAAATTGAAGCAATAATTAAATTATATTATAAAACACCTTTTATAAAATTAATATTCCAAACAAACAAAAATCCAAACAGTTGTATGTTAATTTTTTTTATGTGTAAGAAACATATATATAATTTTTTAAAATTTATATTATATATAGTGCTAATCTATAACCTAAAATTAAATTTAAATACATATTTCAACTTCATCAAAATATATAATTGTTGTGTTTTTTAAATGTAAATATGTAACCGTTTTTTAAAATAAAATATATGAAAATAAAATTAATATAAAATTAAAACCACCCCGTTTTTTATTTATATCAATTGTATTAAAATAAAACCTAATAATGGTTTCAATAACTTTTTCAATAAAAGTTATTGACAACAGCATTGGTAACAGTTAATTGATTGCGTTATCGATAGTAATAATCGATAATGTGGTGCCACAGATTTGAACAAAAATTATCGATGACATTTCAATTTGGTGTAGATAACGCGTTATCGGTATATAGATGCTGCATTATCGAGTGTTTACCAATAACTGATCGATAACACTCCTAGCTGGGTTGTTACAAACAAAATATTTAATACTAAGTTTACACCAGTATCTAATTTGCTACGTTTTAAATTTGCTAGCCATTTTCACCATCATACTTTTTAAATTTGATACGGTGATGTAAACTCTTATTAATTAGGTATGACATATTAATTTTTAGCGCGTCCTTTTCATTGTTAATTTTTTGGTTAGGAAAAAATAATTTCCATATATATTTTTTATAAAAAACTGAAAACATTTATTATATTAATGCTAAAATTTATTTTACTTTTAATTTCAGCAAAAAAATCACATCAAACATAAATATATATTTATAAAATAAGTTGATTTATTTTTATTTTAAATGTCATACCTAATTTTAGTGTTCACACCGTAAAAATAATACCTATTTGCTACGTACCTAATTTGATACGTAGCAAATCATCCTACCAAATATTTGGTACGTACTTTTTTGATAACTGTTTACAGCGACCATAGTCGACCTAATAAGTATAGTATGTACCTATTAGATCCTGGTGTAAACATAGTATTAATCTGCATCTAACTGTGGGTCTTCACGTAACATCTACAATCGAGTTATACAAGAAATCACACGTGAAGACTACTTCTATCAATGTCATAACATTTTTCATGATATTTTTTTCTACAAGAATTGTAGAAAAAAATATCAGTATGATTGTTTGATAATTCCAAAAAAAAATGGCGATTCGATTTTGTTTATCTTCAAACATTTAAAATTCAAAGCATATTTTACAAATTATTTATATTTAAAATTCGTAGAATGTTTTTGAATATATAGTTATAATAAAATTATGGCAGAAAACAAAAGAGAAGTTAAAGTTTTGCAAACAAACAAAAACGATGTTTTATATCTGTCAAAATATGTCAGTATGATATTTTGTAACACCAAAGAATTAAGAGAATAGAGGAAGTGAAATTGATTTTAAAAGTTGAAGCAATTTTTGCACACCAATAAATTGTTACTAACACACTTGCGTTTTAGTAGAGGCGCCGTAAATATTTCTATAATTGCATTGAATTCCAAATTTAAGCGTATTTTTGCCCCCAAAATTAATATAAAAAAAAGAGACGCCATTACATAGAAAAGAAAAACAACAAATAGAAAAACAACATAAAAAAAATTTTGACATAAGAGACCCGAAGCAATCTATTATTGTTTACATTGATTTTAGATTACATTTTTTCCTCGAAAATGTTTAAGAAACTTAACACTTATTAATCGAAAAGTAAATTATAATATTAATAATATTACTTATGATAAGAAATCCCATCCTGCATGTGTTTTTGGTAATTTTTACACGTCATTATCATAATCTTCATATTTAATGTTTCATTCAAAATTTTCACTTAAAATATTTAATTTTTTTGTAAAATTATTTTTAAATTATAATAAAATCACTAGTATTTCTTATATTTATTATAAATTCGTCAAAATATCACCACGATAAATATTAAAAACAATTTTATTAAAACCAAATTATAACCAAGCTAAATAATGTTTACAAATTTTGTTTTTGACAACTTAGACCAACTTATTGAAGATAAAAAAGAGAGGAGAAAAGAGAAAAACGGCTTCAAATATTTTTGTGTATATATACAGTAGTTTCATTTCCCTAGTCTCTTAATTCTTTGTGTAACACCAACAACCATCTTTGATATTTCGGTTGCATTTTTATCAATATCATTGGCATGATATTTGTCACGTGAAGAGGATGTGTAATCGATAAATGGTTGGTATAACCACAATGTTTACACTGGTTCTTCGGTTGTCTTTTATTGTTTGTTTTTGTCCAAGTATTCTGACTGTTTAGGTTTATACATTGGATGTTTTGATTTTTTCACTACATTCATTTCACCTCCATATTAATTTTTACCGGTTCATATTTTTCAGCTAACAAAAACTTTTTTAAGAGTTACACCTTCTCCTTCTTCATCTATTCGTCCGAATGCTTTATTTGACAAAATCATTATAAATTTGTCCAAAATTGATTCTTCCAATCTATTTTTGAAACTGCATTCACCCGCAAGCATTCTTAATCTTAAAAGGTATTCATTATGTGTTTCGTCTATATTTTTACTTGCCTCATAAAATATTTTTATTTTTGGGATCAGAAATTCATCCAGTAATTTTATAACTTCTTCATAACTTAAATTACCTGGATCCTTTGGAGTACATAAGCTATATATTAAGCTGTAAGTTCCAACTCTGCAAAAATTAAACAGAGTCGTTTTTTTTTTGGTCTTCATCTGATATCTTAAATGTTGTCAAAAATTGTTGGAATCTGCCTTTGTACATCTTCCCGTTATCCCTTTTGTAATTAAAAGGTGGCATATTGCCCCATAAAGCTTTTGTGTCAGCCATGCTATCGTGTTTTTAATTAACTAAATGTTGGAAAATTTAATTACTTTCTTTATCACTATTTTTATTGCGTGACTTCACTCTTTTTCGTCGCCGATGTGATGTATTGAATAAGAATAAAACACACACGTTTCAATACACACGTCTTGTTGCATAGCCATTTTACTTACAACATTTTGACATCCTGTCAAATATACTATAAAATTATGGTGTTGCCAAGATATGCCATCAAGATATAAAATACAGGGTGAGTTTTTTAAAGAATGCCAGGCGTTTATCTCGAGAACCATGCTGGATGGGACAAAATAGCCCAAGGTGATATTTGTTAAGGGTCGAGGGGGACGTTTAGTGGCAATATTGAATGACCTTGAAACTCATAAGTATTGGAGATATATGCTAAAGTAGGGTTTTTTTTAAATTAGAACCCATATATTTAAGGGTCTTTTTAAATTAAGTAAATCAAACTACACACTTTTTGCTTACAAATTTTTTTGTAAAGTGTACGATTTTGTAGATATGATGAAAATTGATTTGCACTAAAGCAAACGTGTCTTCGCTAAGTTCTTCAGTAAAAAAATAAAATTTCAATAAATTAAATAACAACAACGAAAATCAATTTCACGCAGTAGACCACGATGCAATAATATTTAAATTAATGAATGATTTTCATTGTTTTTTTTTAATTTATCGAAATTTTATTTTTTTTTCTGAAGACCTTAGCGAAGACACGTTTGCTTTAGTGCAAATCAATGTTTTTTTTTTTTTTTTTTATTTTATTTTTGTTGGTTCAGGCGTGAGCCTACATCACCAAATCTAATTGGTTTAATTGAGCCCAGAGTCAAGGAGAACAATTTAGTGTCATATTTCCATGGGTGGTTAGAAGTTTGACAAGACAGACACCCGAAAATTAGACGGGGCTGTGACAAAAAATCTAACCAGTCACGAAAAGTGACCAAGAAATTGTCTTCCTTGACGATGGTTAACAAGATTGATTTACAGTTTGTAATTAATCGGTGATTGATCAGTGTGGCAAAACCCTTTTAACGTCTTGGATGGACGAGGATTAATTAATTTTATATTAATGATTCTATATAAATTTAAATGATGTGATTTAAATTATTTTAACAAATTATTATAAAGACCATTATGTTGTGTGGTGAAACAAATTTTATAGTTTTAAATTTTTAATTATCTGTATTAATTTTTGTGTTTAAATAATTGATAATAGTATTAAAAATAGATTTTAATTATGATGAACCATATTAAGGGCCATATCGACAGACGCAACTACAACTTTTAGTTGTAGTCACAGTTTTTTCGAAATTGATGTTCGAAACTGGTATTTTTAAACCACATTAAAACTACGAATTTAGTTGAGATTTTGATGGTATTTTTAAACGTAATTTAAAACTATAATTTTTCGAACACGGCAATAATTAGAAATCAGTAATTATGTATTAAAATTTATTGCAATATTAATAATAATGTAACTATAGTAAAAAAAAGTTAAATACAACACAAAACAATATTGATTTGCAAGATTAACAATTATTTAGAGTTTTCAATTATTTAGAATTTTTATAAAGAACACAGTTGAAATACATATTTATGTTAATGTTTCAAAACATTTTATTATAAAATATTATTTGACAACGTATTGATTTAAAAAAATCTATCATCGAATTTTAACCGTCAATTGTAAGTGTAAATTTAATCACCGATATCCATGACTAAATCTGCAACTACAATTTTAATCTACATTTAAAACTACGGTTTAAAAATACCAAAACTGACACTTTAGTTGTAGTTGCGATTTTAGTTGGGTTTGTCGATATGGCCCTAAATTTCCATTTTTATAATTGTAGTGTCTTGAACCTTCTTCCGTAAATTCTATATTGGATTATTTTTCTTTAACATTTCTGTGTCTGATTAATTTCGATTATTTCCAATTTCATGAGAAATCAGAAAAATACAATTAACCTTAAAATATTGATGAAGTTGTCCATAACATCTGCCATAAAGAATATGGAGATATATGGTATAATATATGATGTTCCGTGTTTGTAGATGTAAGATGACATGTTGAAAAAAGTTCCATTTTGAGATGTTGTTTTAGAATGATGATAAGAAAAATCCATGCAATGTGATTGATGTAAAACTTGATCATCCAAATTTTATTTTCATTTTATCGTATTATTATTTAGATATATCGCCATTGTGAATGAATATTTGTCCAATTTAAACAATTTTTATGACTCCATTTTGAATGTATGTATCTGCGATGAATGAGCATATCGAGGTGAAATTGTAATTGATATAAATCTTACCAATCTTGTCTTGTTTTATTGTTGATCGTATCAAAAATTGTTGACAAAACTCAAATTTATACAAACAATAACTATTATTTCACTTAAAACTTTGTTTGGATATTAAATTATTAGTTACATAATATTTATTTTTATTTTAGATTGACTGGGAAAAAATAACGACCTACCTACACGGTAGACCGGACAGAGTGAAAAATCAATGTTAATCATATCTACTAGATCGTACACTTTACAAAAAAAAAAATTGTAAGCAAAAAGTGTGTAGTTTGATTTACTCAATTAAACAAAAACCTTAAAGGCATAGGTTCTAATTAAAAAAAGTCAGACAAGTGCGAATAAAATTCGCTCGTCAAGGGTTCCGTGAATGTAAAGAAAACAATATCAAAATAATTTACATAAATTGTGTTGTAAAGGGTTTATATTGCCAGACCATAGACACATAAAAACTAAATGGTTCATCGTAAATATCAATAGTTAATGTCAATCTCATCTAAATGATAGATCGAAATGATATAAAAAATATTACTTTAGGTTAAATGATATCCATAGCTATTTATGGTAGCTAAGGAACGACTCAATTCTGTTAAACAACGACGAAATTTAGGGGTGGAGTGGTGTTAACGCTAAAAATAGGACTTTTTTGACAATAATTCAAAAACTGTGCATCGCAAGATTCTAAAATAATTGTAATGTTTCTTAATTTTGGTGTTCTTTCAAATGACACTCATGCGAGCCAAAAAACCTTTTTTTCACGATTCCCCACTCTTATCCCCTAAACACGTAGAATTAAAACTACTTGAGGCTTCGCTATATTTTTCGTTAAGTTAAGGGTTTATCAAATTTCCTATCTCTATGAATTTTTTCAAATTTTTCTGTCAATCAACGAAGAAACGTATAGGGGGGGGGGGACCAACTTTTTGTTGCACTTTTTTGAGAATAATTCAAAAACGGTGCATCGCAAAATTCTAAAAAAACTGTATTGTTTTTTTTTAATTTTGGTGCTCTATCAAATGACATCCCACTCATGCGGGTCAAAAAACGATTTTTCACCCTTCCCCACTCCCATCCCCTAAACACATAGAAATAAAATCATTTGAAGCTTCGCTATATTTTTCGTGTTCCATAGAATTATAGGCTCATCGCTTTACTAAAATTTTCAGTTCTTTCTATAGCAACAATTTTTTTGTGTTAGATTACATAAGTTCGACATTTAGGTCGGTGCTTGAAAAACAACGTATAATTTTAACAATATTTAAAATTAACGAAAGATCAATGTTTGACTTAAACAATAGCATATTAAACAAATATTAACCCTAAAATAATTGCAGGTTATCGAACTTACCATTCAATTAAAACTCAACATTTTCTAAAGTTAGACAAGAAATTTATTAAACCAGTAATTATGAATGGATTACAAACGTGGATCTTAACACAAACTAACAAATCACATCAATCTGATTTGAACCTTGAGAATTTACGCCACCTTTTGGGCCCACTTATGGCATACAATACAATACAATATACAATAGATAGTAAAGGACCGTGATAATTTTGAAATAAAGTCTTCTTTCTTTTGGATAACTGGTTATATTCACTCTAAAAGAGTTGCAAAATTAAGAATTGCTCTAAGAATCAGTATAAAGGATGACATGACTAAAAATGTACACGCCAGCCCCACTCGATATTGCTATTCGGGCTTAAAAAAGCTTTATTTCACCTTACCATTCCTACCCTTTCAAAACGATTAATAAATATTTGATACACGGGGGGACGGTCTGAATTTTGAACATTTTTGATCATAACTCAAAAACTGTGCACCGCAAAATTATAAAAAAAATTGCAATGATTTTTAAATTAGGTGCTCTTTCAAATGACACTCCATTCGCTTGGGTCAAAAAAAGTTTTTTTTTACCCTCTCTACCCCGGTGCCCTAAACACACAGAAATATAATTATTTGAGACTTCGGTATAATTTTCATACAAAATTTACCAAATTTCCTAGCTCTGTGAATTTTTTCAAATTTTTCTGTCAATCAGTGTCGAAACGAAGGGGGGGGAACGGTTTGAATTTTGCACTTTTTTGTCCATAACTCAAAAACTGTGCACCGCAAAATTATAAAAAAAATTGCAACAAATTTTAAATTAGGTGCTCTTTCAAATGACACCCCACTCGCTTGGGTCAAAAAAAATTATTTTTTACCCTCTTTACACCGGTCCCCTAAACACACAGAAATATAATTATTTGAGACTTCGGTATAATTTTCATACAAAATTTACCGAATTGCCTAGCTCTGTGAATTTTTTCAAATTTTTCTGTCAATCAGTGTCGAAACGTAGGGGGGGGGGAACGGTTTGAATTTTGCACTTTTTTGTCCATAACTCAAAAACTGTGCACCGAAAAATTCTAAAAAAAATTGCAACGAATTTTAAATTAGGTGCTCTTTCAAATGACACCCCACTCGCTTGGGTCAAAAAAGTTTTTTTTTTAACCTCTTTACCCCGATCCCCTAAACACACAGAAATATAATTATTTGAGACTTCGCTATAATTTTCATACAAAATTTAGCAAATTTCCTAACTCTGTGAATTTTTCCAAATTTTTATGTCAATCAGTGTCGAAACGAAGGGGGGGGAACGGTTTGAATTTTGCACTTTTTTGTCCATAACTCAAAAACTGTGCACCGCAAAATTATAAAAAAAACTGCAACAAATTTTAAATTAGGTGTTCTTTCAAATGACACCCCACTCGCTTGGGTCAAAAAAGTTTTTTTTTTACCCTCTTTACACCGGTCCCCTAAAAACACAGAAATATAATTATTTGAGACTTCGGTATAATTTTCATACAAAATTTACCAAATTTCCTAACTCTGTGAATTTTTCCAAATTTTTCTGTCAATCAGTGTCGAAACGAAGGGGGGGGGAACGGTATGTTTTTGACAATAACTCAAAAACTGTGCATTGCAAAATTCTAAAAAAAATTGCAATGCTTTCTAAATTAGGTACTTTTTCAAATGACACCCCACTTGACCACATTTTAAATAGTGTTTTTACCCCTCCTCATTTCCACCCCCTTAATAAATCTAATTATGAGAATATGACACTTTTATATATTTTTTATTAAAACTGTACTAATTTTTCTATCATTCCAAATACATTTGAAAATTTTCGATCAGTTAGGTTCGGAGCTAATCGAGTTAAGAAAACACGAAAAAAACGTCATTATTCAGAATTATACAAAAAATGGTGAGGTGTAAAATAAATTCCAAGATAAATTTTTAAGGCATACTGAAATGAAGCCCTTTCATATGATACCCTACTTGAATCTATAAAAAAATCTATTTTCTCAAAGGTCTCACATCGAACCCCTGTAAACCAAACGAAAACCACTTTAGTTTTATTTGTATTCGTCATTTCATGTGGACAGATTAGTTTTATACGCACCTCAAATTTCAAGTCCATAGCATTTATAGTTTACGAGATAATCGATATAATGTGAAAAACTCGTTTTACTCTCACCAATAGTGTTCCGTATAAAAAACGGAACCCTAAAAACCCTACTTTGGCATATAATTCCAATACTTATGAGTTTCAAGGTCATTCAATATTACCACTAGACGTCCCCCTCGACCCTTAACAAATATCACTTTGGGTTATTTTGTCCCATCTAGCATCGTCCTCGAGATAAAAGCCTGGCATTTTTTAAAAAACTCACCCTGTATATTACACTTTTGAATTTTCACACAATATGCACATATTTTCACATTTTTTTTCACAAAATTTGGATTTAGAGACTCCAAAATGCCATATAAAATGTTACTTTTAATTTTTTTCTTCTCATATTTACTCATTTTCGGAGAATATTTTTTGGCATTTAAAAAGTTGAGTTTTTTAAATTTGATTACGAACATATAATGTTGATACATGTTGAAACATATGATGAGCCCTATTAGCTTAAAATTATTAGGTTCATGTTAAAAAAACGACATTTTTATCTAAGTTGCTTGCACCACACGCACTTTTAATAATTCCGCTTGAATTTGAGCACCTCTTCATCAAAGTTTCCATCATAATACAAACTAGTATCTCCGTCTTAAGTTATTAACAAAAGGAGATTTTAGATTTACCAAACCAATTAAGCGTCAGTAATTAATGATTAAATTAATAAGGATTAAATTCGATGAAGATATAAGGTGTGCGTTCGGTTTGACTGAAACAACTGAAAAAACAACAACGATTGTATTGAATTTTTCAGTTGCTTCAATCCTTTAGTCAAATCGAACACCGCTATAGTGTATTAATAATTCAAAATAAGCAACCAACCTCCAATTTTCTTCTTTCCGCTTTATCCTTGCGCTCTCGGTATTTATCAAGAACTCGCCTTACCCGATGTTCTAATTTAAATTCAATTGTTGATGCTGTTAGCCCTTGTAAAAATGATTCTAGCTTTCTTACTTTTATTTCTTCTTCTTTTAATTCTTGATCTTCTATAATTTCAATAATTCTATAATAACAAACGTTAATTATAATAATGGTTAATCTCTGTTTAGAAAGTAATATGTTTGGTATAAAATTTTAAATCAAACCTTTCGATATCATTTGATGTATTATCAAATTCATCACTTTTGAATGCGTTAAAAAAGTTTTTAGTAAAATAATTTAAATAAAAACTTACACTTACGTAATTTAAAATACTCACTTTTTCTTGTTCGCTTCAATCATTAGTTTTTCTTCCAATTCCTCACGACATGAATAAAATTCATTAGTTAATTTCCGTATTCTAAATGTTTTTACTGTTTGATTTACTCTAAAAGTAAATAAAAATTAAATGCTTTTATTGAATGCTAGCATATTGGTTACATACAATATTCCCTTTACAACAAACGGAAAATGTTCCAATGGCTTAATAAAAAACATGTTTAACTTTTTGTTACATAATATTGACTTTTCTGCATTATATTCCAGTTTTCGTTGAACTAATCGCATTTGGTTTGTTAAAGTTTGCTGCAAATTATTCGTTATTCTTTCATCTAATTCCAACTCCTTTGTGGTAATTTGTTGAGAAGATATTAACTTTTTATTTCTTCAAATAAAAATGTTAATAGTAAAATTAGCTTAATTATAAATTAATTAGTCTTACTGTTTTCGGATAGTACGAAATTCCGTTTTGTATTCGGACAAAATATCCAAAACTTTTTCTTTTTTTTCCCGTGCAATTTTCATTCTGTCATCCAAATCATCTTTTTGTTTTTGTTGTTCTAATGAAAGGAAATCGATCGCATCAATATCATGTACCACTTCACCAATTTCGATTTCAATCGGTTCTTCTTGTAATAAAACTTCTGTTTCTATATTCCAATTATATGAAAATAAATTTCCATCTGTTCCAACCGAAAACAAAAATCGCTTATCAAAGGAAAAGTCCAGTTTAGGGATGGATCCATTTAAATTATCATGCATCGGTAATACAAAAAAATCGTTTAAATTTCGATAATCTCCTTCTATCACGTTTATTCGAATCATTCCATTTTGCATGCCAAATATTAAATAATTATCACTAAAATTAAAGTTTGTTTACAAAAAATCATTAAGTTATATTACTATAACTAACCAATATAAGTAGGAGTGTATTTCAATATCATCAGCATCTGGTATTAAAGTACACTTTATTGGGTCCACATGATTGAAATCATACTCATAAATATAACCCGCATCATACCCAGCCATTGATAGCCAAATAGTATTTCGGTTTGTATATTGCAACCACAAAATTCTATTAGGAATTTTTGGAATAAATATAGGTTCTAAGCTCTCTACCGATTCTGTATCCTCTAAAAATGTTGCCTCGTCAATCTCCACGCCAGGATTGTCTTTTCTTAACTGTGCTAATGTTTCTAGCTTCTTTAGTCTAGTTTTCTCTTTTAGTTCCTCAATTTCTTTTATTTTTAACTCTCGACGAATTTCTGACTTAACAGATTTAAAAACAATAATTTTTGTTTCGATATGAAATAAATCATATGAAAGAGCTGTATATGATTTAGGACGTTCTGGTAAGTCAGCTTCTAATACTTCACCAAATAAACATCCAACTAAAACCCTTGCAAATGTATCAGGTACCCAATTAATTGCTGAACAAGGTGATGGCGTTTTTAATAAACCAACTGGTATTAATTGAAAATATGGATCTTGTTGAAAAACTTGATGAATAAATATATTACAATCCTCCGAGCCAGATACTAGTATAGTGCCGGGCGGATTTATAGATATTTTTGTTATAGATTTTGAATGTGGTTTAATAACCTGAACAAGAGCAATCGGTTCCGGATTATTTGTATAAGCTACAAGATCTACCGCAACGACTCTCAGAGCACCATCGTCAAACGCCATTACCATTATAACACCGGATGGTTCAACCTATAAAAATTTATGTAATTTAACTAAAAATCTGAATTCATAAATTCAAAGTTACTTTTAATGGAACCCAAATGAGATCTGTTCCTTTAAATGGGAACTGTCTAAAATATAACAGTTTTCGTTCTAAATAGTTGTACATATGTAATCTACCATCAATTCCAAGAGTTGCAACATGCGGTGAATGCGGACTACATGCCATTCCTACAATAGCCCCAGCATGACATCTAAACAATTGTTTTGGAGGATCAGGATTATAATCAGGTGAAATATCAGCAATCCATATTCCACCATTTCCATCCTTAAAAATAAAGTGTTTATTATACTTGTTCTTTATATTGTGAAAACATTTTTCTTACCTGGACATACCATTTATAATCCAAATGATCATTTTCTTTTTTAATCATCCAAATAATTTCGGATTCATGATTTTTGTTTCCAATTTTATATTCATATATTGGCTCAATTTCAACGAACCGATCATCATCTGGTGGATCTGCTAGCTCAACAGTTGACCAAAACCATATTCTAACAAAACCATCTAAGCTGGCTGTCATTACCTCATCATTGTGCATATTTATTTGCGTAATCATTTTAGAGTGCATAGTTTTTCGGCTCTTACGACAAACTTCATATTTTATTAGTCCTTCGTCCCAAACCAATATATTACCCCATTCACAACCAGAAACAACTTTTTCGTCTGGCATTGGGTGTATTCCAAGAATATCAGAGATTTCTGTTTTTCCAAATCTACCAAGATCTCCTTTTAATTTTAATCCCGTAAACGTATTACACATCTTCCAAAATTTAATATGACTTAAACCTTCAATAATTAAAAGATTGATGCAATTTATTTTAATATAAACTGTTGTGTAATAGGAAGGCAATACGGTTTAATTTTTAACCTGATAATTCTTAAATTAGCGTTTTAAAATCAAAAACTAGAACAGTGTAATGGAATATGAAACTATTGAAAGCTGAATGTAACAAAATATCTTATAAAGTTAAAAAAAAGATATTAAATAAATAAACATTGGCCTAAGATACCTGTGGAACAAAATTGGAGTCAATAGGTCAAGTAGTTACTGACATATTGTGTCTATACACAGACAGAAACATACCTTTTGACCCCCTTATTTCGTGTCACGATTCACCTGCGGATCTAAAAATTAAGGCCATAGCATATATTGGTTTCACATACACTGAGAGAAATCGTATTCTAATATTGAATAAAAGCTATTCTCAAATACAGAACCTCTTAGTTGATGAAAATTTGAATCTGATCTTCTAGATTATAGAATAACTGGTTGAACCTGAGATAAGTTTCCTAAGTTTTATCAATATAACCATTTTATAAATTAAGATTAACTTATTCAATTTCACATAGTTATGAAATACACAATTTAAATCATTTACATTTATTTTAAGAGTTTTAACGATCAATTTAATAACTATATGATTCAAAATAGAATTTCAATAAATCGATGATATTGTTCAACGTTTATTCTCATTTCTAGTAAAATATTTACAATCATTTCTAGAAAAACAATTTCTTGATAAATTATTTATAATAAAGTTTTAATTTGAGAAAATTGCAATCAATTTTTTTAATTAATTTCTACAACTTATAAGTGATTTAACTTAATCTGACAATTATATTGTATCAAATATTTTTAACATGCAAATAGATTATAAAATAGTTTTAAAGTGAATTTAATTTTAAAATAACTTAAAGCATAAATTTTCCAGTCAACTTAGGACTTGGTTAAAAATGTCAATAATTTTTGACGAAATTGTCGTTTTTATAAATGATTTAAAGTATAAGCAATTATATATATTTAGGCAATATATTACTAATTTTACGCATGAAGGGATCAATTTTTGTTGATTTGAATATGTGGTTTTAACTTTGATCTGTAAGTGTGAACACCTGTGTACTTCAGTCTATATCATTAGCCGTACTATATCATTAGCCAAGGTGATAACGTAAGGGTTCTATTGAACTATATATTCAGTCAATGATAGCATCACTATATAAGTCTTAGTTATTGAATACTCCTTAGTATATATTGAGGCTACTGTTGATGATAGCATGTTATTGCTGTGTTGCAGAAGCGAACATTTATATAAATCTAGATCTGGACTTTAATCGTTAAATGCGTCACACTCAAGTGCGTCACATTCTCAAATATAGGGTAGAGTGCATGATTCTTGAATTATTATATATAATTTTTCAGTCAAGATTATATAAAATCATAAATTCTGCCTAGTTATTCTTCTCTTATGTAAAGTATAATCAAAAATGATTTTTCGCCAACAATTTATCGATATTTTTGTTTCTTATACTCAAATAGAGAATTGAGTGATTTATTCTAAACAATTTTGTTGAGTTGATTTGAGAAGAATTTGCATGAGTGTAGACTAAAATAATATATATATAAATATTATGATTGTTTTGTTATTTTACTAACTATACCATTGTCAGGTTCATATCGTGTTGCAATTTAGAAGAGCAAAGCATTCGAGTAGTATTCCTAGAAAAATAACAAAACTAATTGACAGAGTCCAATTGTGTTAAAAATTTATATCGAAAATTGAATTCATAATAAATTAAGTGTATTATATTATTATGAATTTTATTGTGTAAATCGTGAAAAATAGTTCAGTGCTTTGGAAAATTATTTATAGTGAGTATCAATATTATTTACGTTAAAAACCTATAAATTTTAAAAACTGATAGTAAACTTTTTACTACGATCACATATACATAAAAATCAACCACGCCTAAAATGCCACAAGGTGAAAATATAATTATTAAATTTCTTGTGAGCTACTGAGTCATATCACAATGGCCAGGAGAAGTGTAAAAGTACCTTCATTTTTAGAAACAAACGAACCCACTGATCACCAATCCTACTGATCAAACTTAAAACAAAATAAATTTTAATATTTTTGTAAATATATTTACATGTGTTTTATTACAATTCGCCGAATGACCATAATAAGTTTGCATCTGGATTTCTTTTCCACAGATATAGTAATTATGCAAGCCAATTGAAAAGCAAAGAAATATTTTCTGGCCGAAAAAATCGCCTTAGCTGATGATCTTCAGGTAAAAATATTTCTCAATTTTATAAAAGAAAATTTGAATCACCTCAATTTTATTTTATTATCATACAGATGGTACGAGTGTTCAAGGAATGAAGCAGCAATTTGGAGTTGTTTATTCAAGGCGTGAGTTTTGCAGTCAAAAACATGGTTCATGAACTATAAACAAAACTGTAGAAAGAAAGTGACATGCAACTTTCGAAAAGAAAAAGAAGTCAGTAGAACTGCATTGAATTGACTGTTCTTGCTTCTGCGAGTGAATTTAAATTAGTAAGTTAAATAAATTTTCTGTTACATAATTTTGGATTTAACTAGTTTCATTTTTATTAAAGTTGATAATTGACATTGAAACACGAGTATGCTACTCATGACAAAGTGGCCAAAGTTTTTGGAAGGCATCAATTATTAAATACTAAGCATGAATTTTAGATCAACAATAAAAACATTGCAGAAAACGTAACAGAAGAAACTGTGAGCAAAACTAACTTAATTATAATAATAATTTGCATATTAAATATTTAAACATAAGTAATAATAATTGTCTAAAATTTTCTTTATATCAAATTTATTAAAAAATATAATTGAAATACACTTTTAATATTAATCTATATTAACTCAAGTAAAAGAGAATTATATAATTTAGAATTTATATTTTAAAATTATGAAAAATATGAAAACTATTTTAATGAATGTGATGTATTATTATTTTGTCTAAGATTAATTTATTTATAAAAATTTATTTACTTATTCAATAATAAAAACATATATTAAATGAATATTTTTTGTATCCTTGGAATTATTATTTTATTATATTGAAATAAATGATTAAAAAATTAAAAAAATTGTCTATTTTAACTTATTTCCAGAAGGGTTGCTTATATATGACAATTACATATTATTCTTAATTCAAGAATAATGGAAAGGTTTTTAACATGCATTGTTGGTCTCAAATAGATTTAAAATATTTTACAAAATGGTTGCTTTTATTCTCAAATGCAGAAATTATATGCACTAATTTTGTCTCAGATTACGAATAATTATACTTAACTCAAGTTTATTTTAGAATGGTTTCGAGCATATATTTCTTTAAACAACTCAAATGTGCAACATTCGTTTCTTAATCGTACTAAAATTATGCTCAGCTTTAGAAAAAATTACGCGTTCTAACAAATGTATTCTTATACTTAGAATGCTTTTGAAAACCATATGCTTAAAAGGAGCATATATATCCAGAAATCTACTCAAAATTTAAAAAAGGCTGACAATTTTGTTAATGATAAATTTATAATATGCTAGAAATGAGAAACTGTATTTGCTTGAATTATATTTTAAATTCATAATATTAGAATTTCAAAATTTAACAAATTGTCGGCCCCTTATTCTTCATATTAGAATAGTTTGAGAATAGTTATTCTTGGCGCACATTTAAGCAACTTTTATGCATGATTTCATACCTATATCGTATAAGATGAGCAGACTTTTTTTTCAGTGTACCAGCGTACCTAATATAAAGTCAATAGGTGGATCCCTATTCCCTATACTTTGGAATGCAAATGAGCTGCAGGGCAGGGGCGCACACAGAAAAAGTTTTAGGGGGGTCCAACGAATTTTTTTTTAACTAAACGTGCTGTGTAGGAATTACAACAACACACATAGATACCTGTTAAGACCTAGGTCCCACAACAACATGTTAATGAGGTGTTTATGAACCTTTGTTTTTTAAACCTTTGTGGATTGTACGCCCCCAGGACTGTTGATTCAGACTAAGCATTTCATTTGTGCGATGTAGATCGGTGTGTTTTGATCGGTTGTTGATCTTTTGTTTCAAAAAACGATGCATAGAGAGGAGCCATCTTGTAGTTGCAGGTGATTTTATTTTCCGTGTCGTAGAGTGAAAATATTCCTGAAACTCAGAAATATGTTATTGCTTTTGGGATTTTCGAAACGTTTGTTTCTATTTCCCTACGAAATATCAGAACATCAACGTCTGAAGGCTGAAATTTCATCGATTTTACTGTATACTATAAAGGCGATGAATGGCAGATTCATTTAAACAAAATTATTGAGTAATCAACATCTTTCTGGAAGCATAGTAAAAAAACAGTTGTTGCGATCATTTTGAATAAGTTTAAAATTTAAAACGCTTCTACATATTAATTGTGAAAAAGCCCGCACTTGTCAAGTTTTTGCCCCCTTTCTTGTTTTAAATGAAATATCCCATAACCGGAAAAAAAATCACCCGATCTGGCATTACTGCTGTGTATTAATATAATGCTCATATATTTTAGATAGAACTAAGAGCAAGGGTATTGCGGTCTATAATTTGAAATATTACATTTTGTTTCGTTTTGGGAATGGGCTGGACATCGGGTAACTTCCAACACAAAAGATAAATATCAGATCTATAGGATTTGTAGAAAATTTTGGTAAGAGAAGGTGCGAGTTCTTTTGAAAATGTTGTTAGAATAATAGGAGGAATGATGTTCAGACCGGAGACTTTGCTGGTAGTTAACCCCCTTAAGATTTTTTTTGTGTTTGAAATAAAGTTCTTTCATATTAAATCCTGAAAACTGGATTTTTGGTTTTTCTTTAGGAGTTTCTAAAACAGATTACAGCAAAGCGTTCCACGAACAATGTGGTTTTTTTCGCTGGGTCAGTGTCGATTAAATCATCGTCAATAATATGACAAAAAAGAGTTGGTACCAGACTTTAAAGAATAAGGGTGCTTTCCAAACGACGACTTATTTGATACTTATTACTTATTTGCCTCCATATTAAAAATGTCAAAAAAAGCATTCAAGACAATAATGTCTATAATTATGTCAGTTTAAATCTGATTTATAAAACGTTTGATCAAATTAGTGACAGATATTAACTAAATTAAATAAAAAGTATATTTGACATATCAGATTAGATTTTTATGGAAAAAGAGATACAAAATAAGTCACCTCGCCAGCATACTTATTCGATTAAGTTTAGAATAAGTTACGTCCCACAAATAAGTCGTCGTTTGGAAAGCATCCTTAATGGCACTTTAAAAACTTTTGTCAGAAATGGGATTAGAAGCCCTGCATCACTCAATTAAATTGGTTTTTGTGAATATATTTTTTGGCAGCATTTTAAATGATTCTAAACGTCTGTTAAAATCTTTGTAGACGTTTAGACTGTGATACGCATTGTGACAAACTTTGGCCAAATCGTTTGGCCTTAGCTGAACGTGCTGGCTTGACTGGAATTTTTTTGAAGTATCTGAATTTTTTTTTTTTGTAAGTTGGTTTTTGTTTTTAATTTTTTTTTAATTTTTTTTTTATAATTTTTTTTTTTTTGTTAATTTTTTATTTCATTTTTTTTTTCATTTTTTTTTTTCATTTTTTTTTTGTTTTATTTTTGTTTTGTTTTTTTATTTTCATTTTCATTTTAATTTTTTTTTTATTTTTATTTTTTATTGTTTTTTTTGTGACAAAATGATAGCTTGTGACAAAACTTTGACAAAATGGCTTGGCCATTGGCCACCAAAAAATAAAAATTAAAAAAAAATTAAAATTAAAATAAAAAACAAAACCAAAAAAAACAAAAAAAAAAATGAAAAAAAAGAAATTAACGAAAAAAACAAAAAAAAAAAAAAATTAAAAACAAAAACCAACTTACAAAAAAAAAATTCAGATACTTCAGAAAAAATTCCAGTCAAGCCAGCACGTTCAGCTAAGGCCAAACCATTTTGCCAAAGTTTGTCACAATGCGTATCACAGTCTAAACGTCTACAAAGATTTTAACAGACGTTTAGAATCATTTAAAACGCGGCCAAAAAATACTTTCACAAAAACCACTTTAATTGAGTGATGCAGGGTTTCTAATCCTGCCAACAAATGATGGCAAATCATGTTTCTCTTGCTGTATTGTAGAAGAATGAGGTTCAGAAGAACAACCAATGGACGAAGATTTTTGATTTTAAATTATTTGTGATGATGATTTTAACCAAATAAACATCTATAGTTGCAAAATTATCTACATAAGCATACCCAAGTAGCATTTTTGACATAAATTTTAAAATTATAACGGGCAAATGTTGTATAATTCAGCTATAGATATTGTTAATGTAACAAATTTTTCAATTTAAAGGCATGGTTTGAAGTTTCTCAGAAAAGTTGTGCGTGCACCCGCCGCTCGGAAGGAGTGAAATTTCGTAATGAGGAAATAAAAACATATTGCATTCCTTTAAAAGTCATTAATTATTAGTGAACTCATACTGTTCATATTCTTTAAGACAAACTTTATTAACATTGCTTACAATTCACAATTGATCGCATCTTTTAATTATCATTTTCGAGTGGAGAAATACCCAAATCAATAACATTTACAATGGGCTTATGAAAACTAAAGTAAGATACGAAATGTTTGAGTTCTATTCTTTTAATATTTCTTGCAAAAACTGCATTTTTTTCTCGTTTAAAATATTTCAACTTAAAATGATAAGAAAATGAGTCTTCTATCAGGAGTCTTCTATCAAAATGTTAGTGAAGCAGCAAAAACTATAGAAGCAAAATACTCGATAATATGCTTTAAAAATATTTTTCTAAGTAATTATAGTATTTATAGGATTTATTATAGTATTTTTGGGGGTTATTTTTAATTTAAACCAAGTAAACCTCTATAGTTGCAAAATTATCTACATAAGCCTACTCAAGTAGCATTTTTGACATAAATTTTAAAATAATCACAGTCAAATGTTGTATAATTCATCTACAGATATTGTTAATGTAGCAAAATTTTTCAATTGAAAGGTATGGTTTGAAGTTTCTCAGAAAAAATGGTTCAGATACCGGATTTTCATTTGTAAATTCCATATCATCTAGCAACTACATAGTTTAGTTCTTGTTTACTGTCTAGATCAACTATTCATTTTGTTAGAATGGGAAAGTGTATATTCATTAAGGAATTCGTATGATAAATGTGGGATACGTATGATAAATCTAGTATTTAAGAACGATACAAGGCTGAAATAATTTACATTAGTAAAAAACAATATACATGGTAAGTTAAAATTGAAATTTTAATTTTATTTCGTTAATTGATTTATTTTTTTATATTTAGATGTCTAGCTTAGTAGGAGTAAAAAAATATATATGTCCATACAATGTGAATCATCAAATAACCTACAGAAACTTCTTCCGTCACATTAACACTTGAAAAGACAAGCATCCGTCAGGAATACAGGTTATTATGTGTAAATATAATATTTACCACGTAATTATAAAAGAAGACCATGAGGTAATTTGTTAACTTAATACTCAAATTAATACATATTTTGATTTAACATTTTTCTTCTATTTACAAATTCATCTTCTTAATTGCCCTGATCGGGTGGTTTGGAAAGAAGTATTTGATTCATTCGAAATTAATCCCTCACAAACATCTTCGGACACCACACTAGACGACTGGTGTAGCGAGTAAAAAAAAACTTAGGCACAGTTATTTTTAATTATCATAATAGAAAAAACTTTAATAATTTACTATAAAATAAAATAAAAGAAATAATAAATTTGAAAAATATATAATGTTAGCAAAAATGATGTCTCTTTATTTATCAAACCCTTTGAAAAAGTTTCTTAAATATGGTTCAGAAACTGTATTTTCATTTGTGAATTCCATACCATTTAACAACTACATAGTTTAGTTCTTGTTTACTGTCTAGATCAACTATCCATTTGTTAGAAAGGGAAAGCGCATACAATTAAAGATAACTAACTGTAAACCCAATACCTTACTGACTGTTTTAATCGCCATAAAAAATTAATTTGTTTTGGCCTGTCTGATTCCTATCATTTCTGTGTCCAGATTTACCCCAAAGCGCATTAAAAAGAAATGAATCCCTTCATGCTCAAAACTCCCTAATGAAGTTTTCCTTTTCAATTTGAGTGGAAACATTTGACGGCCAATCACTTGCTTCTTGTTTTAACTTAAGGAAGCAATTCATATATTCAGCGAACACGCCTCCACACTTTTTCCTACTAAGAAAGATAATCAATCTAAAAAGTTAATCGACACATGTCGTCCAACACAATTTATATTTATTCTTAAGAAGAAAAGTTTGAATTCAACAAAAAATTAAAAATTACCATACATGACAAGTTTTTATAGTATTTTTTTTACTTATTTTCATGTGTCATCACAACGACAAAAAAAACATTGAAAACAATTTACTATACTACGAATAACATTTACTAATTCCTTAAGAGCTCATCAAATGCTACAGCAAATGTATATTTCACAACTATGTGAAAACGAAAACAACAAATTAACAAAACAAAAAACTAACCAATACATGTGATAAACACAACAACAACATCAGAAGCTAATTACTTTTTATATTATTAATTTTCTGTCATATTTTTCTTGTTGCATTATTGCAAAACATCAGAAATAACTTAACCGACAGACCGCGGTAAACAGATGTGTCAGAGTCTATGCCCAAACAAAAAAATTAAAAATTTTTCAGACAATTAATCATTCAAATAATGTTCAATCTAAACTAATCTATTGTACTTAATTTTCAAAACGTTTTCACTATTTTGCAAGAACAATTAGCTTAGATAGATTGCAGTGCTCATTTTCTTTTTTCCTTGGTCAGCTGGCTTCAAAACCCCGTTTGAAGCTGCCCCCTTTTATACTCTTACAAACTCGTTAATATTTTCTGGATAAATTTGTCTAGCAAGCGGGTAGATTTGAGAATTATCTCGGGGGTTATTAAACATAACTAAGTATCAAATCATTTTCAATTTTTTTTTCCATCTTACATAACAACCAGAAAAACAACAACAACAAATCTGTTTTCACTATCAAAATCTTACATTAGTTATATATTCATACGTGAAAAAAATCAATTAACACATATATGAAAATGTGTGAGATCCGCTATTTATTTATAATATTATAATATTTTTTTTTCTTTTCTCTCAATGCAATTGAATTAATTTCAATGCAATTGTTGTTGTCATTGCTTTTTTCCTTTTTTTCTTTCAAACATCTTTTTTTTCGATAGATAGTGCGACGAAATCCATTTTTTTTATTCATTAAATTCATTTTATTCGTAAAATTTAAACGACCACACGCAGAGATTATTTGCAAAATAAGATTAAAACACAAACTCATTCTTTAAAATCAAAAACATATGTATTGTTATTGCTTTTTTCATCATTTCGATCACACCAACACAAATAATCTATTTTAAAATAAAAAAAGATACTAGGCATCCGTCTAAAATTCCAAATAAAAAGTTTTTGTTTTCCAACACATCATCATTTTTTTTCCAGCAAACTAGAACAACAAAGAGCAACAATCTCAACACATGCGCCTAAAAGAAAAAAAAATCAAAATCTTACTTAATTATTTAACGAAAAAGCCAAGTGCCGCGAATAATCGAGTTTTGTGATTCGTTTTCCAACTTCCTACAACAAAAAAACAATTGTTTTATAGATATAGATCTTTGCATTCCATTTTTTCAAAACATCTGTCGAGAAAAATCAAATCATTTTCAACTTTTTTTCCATCTTACATAGCAACCAGAAAAAACTACAACAACACATCTGTTTTCACTATCAAAATCTTACATTAGTCATATATTCATACGTGAAAAAAATCAATTAACACATATATGAAAATGTGTGAGATAACGGGATAATATTTTTTTTCTTATTCTCGAGGAATTCCCATAATATTTTGCAAATCTCAAAATACACACGCTTTTTTATTTCTTTTTTTTCATTCATGTAACATATTAGCATATTTTTTCTTATTAGATAACAAAAAAAAATAATGAAAATCATTTTGCTTTAGTTTCTTTCAACAACATTCTAAATGCAATTGTTGTTGTTTTCAAAACATCTGTCGAAGTGAAAAAGAAAAAATTATATTCAGATTCGTTTTTCTTATCTTCTTTAAAACATTTTTCGACCTCCCACGAACTTATCCAATAAAAATAATCTATTTTAAAACAAAAAAATATACCAGTCATATATTCATACCTGAAAAAAATCAATTAACACCTATCGTGGAAATGTGAGATAGTGGGTTAACACTACTGACGTTAAAGTTCAACTTTTTGTACCATAAACGTTGAACTTTAACGTCCTAGGACTTTATAAAATTTTATAAAGTCCTAGGACGTTAAAGTTCAACTTTTTGGGCAAAATTTAAAACTCATTTCTTTTTATTTTAATAAATTTCCAGTATGAAATAAAATTTTGTATTTACCTCAAACGAAAAGTGTTTTTAAAGGCACTCACTAGTAATTTCGGTCAGTAAACAAGTAGCTCGTACTTTAAAGATTCATTTTTCGTTCTAGATAAATAAATAACTATTTCCATATTATAAAAGTTCAAACTTTCCTTTACCACATGCCTTAAGAAAAACTTTGTTTTTGTTCTAAATATAGTGCATTTAAAAGATGAGCATCTCAGATTAACAACAAAAATTTTTGACCTGAGATGCACAATTTCAAAAACAGTTATCTTTGGAACAAAACAAAACTTTGCCTTTTAATTTTGGCGTGTTTTAGAGTAAGGTTGGCATAAACGTAATATCCCTGCTTAAATTATCCTATTGAAAAACAAAGTTTAATGGGAAAATTGCGTCGGAAATTTCCTATAAAATCATATTAAACAATTTTTTTCCTTTTGAAATCGATTGAATCCTATTCAATTGTCCTATAGAAATACATTGAATCCTTTTAATAGAAACGAAAACATTTTTTTCTATTTTGCGTCTAAAATAAAGTCATTTCGATACCCAAATGCGTTTCGAAATGGATTTCATAACGATACGCAAAAGTTTTGTCTTTCAAGGTTCGTCACATTGGTCATACAAACGTCAGTGAACATTGTAATGTAAATAAAAACATGTAAAAAAAACATGTAAATAAAATTAATCAGAATATCTAAATTAGTGTTAAATATTTTAATTAATTAAAATAATTAGTAATAATAACAAAATTTCAAATTGACCATCTTTTAATAAAATACACATTTTTTAAAATTTCAAGACAAAAAATGCAAAATAGAAAAAATAGTATAAAAAACTCGTTTCATTAGACTTATCCTTTAGAAAACTCACAGCTGCGCGGGTCGTTTTCTAAAAAGATTGCGTGCGATAAAATCGTCGATTATGAAACTAGTTTCTTAATATACTATTATAGGATTATAAAATCTTCAATGAGATTGACTACATTTTTATTGAATTTTCTGCGACCGTCAAATAATAGGACTAAACACATTTTAAAGGGAGTTTTGTAGTCTTAGAATTGCATATGAAATCCTTTTCGATTATTAATGGGATTGACTATGTAGTATGTTTTAATGGGAATTTCTAAACCCTTTAAATTTCCTATTAAATATTAATCAGTTAAAATAAAATAAACATATACAACCTTAATCACTATTATTATAGTCTTTCAGCCGAGAAGCGATAGCTAAAACACATAAAACGATGTTTTGATATATACTACTGAAATGTTTTGATATACACTACTGTCGATGAAAGCATAGCATTCAAAATACGTATATAGTAAATAAAAACTATTAGTTAATAAGAAATTGGCGTTTTTATTTTAATTTATTAGTGAAATTTATTATAATACGTACTTGTTAAGTTTGAACAAACAAAATTATTAAAATGTATAAAACGATTTTAACTATATATTTTTAAAATCTCTAGTGAATTTTTTATTTAACCAGACATAAGAAAAATTTCATTCGTATTTTCCTGTAAGAATTATCCATTTCCTATTGAAACTATTTCAATGTCTTCCCATAAAACTATATAGAATCCTATTGAAAAATACTGTCGTAAAATTATAATTTTAAAGTCGTATGTTCCTGTAGAAATTATACACTTCCTATTGAAACTATCTCAATGTCTTCCTGTAAAACTGTTAATCCTATTGGGAAATCTTGGGTACAATCCTAGTTTATCCCCCCAAATAGATTTGCGTTTTTTTTTTCAGAAAAATAGATAGATTAGGTCCTCTGCATCCTAATTATGAAAAAAAAAAATTAACGGAAATGAGGGAGTCAAAAGTTATAAAGGATCAAACTTTCAATTTTACCTTGGTCCCCCCTTTGGTTTTATTTTTAGTTTTTTTTTTATTTTTTTTTATTTTTTTTTATTTTTATTTATTATTTATTTATATTTTATCACACACTAAAATTTTAAAATTTAAAAAATTAAAAAATAAATTTTTTAAATATTTTTAAAAATTTTATTTTATTTATTTATATTTTATTTTTTATTTTTATATTTTTTTTTTTCCTAATTATGAAAAAAAAATTAACGGAAATGAGGGGATCAAAAGTTATAAAGGATCAAACTTTCAATTTTACCTTGGTCCCCCCTTTGAGTTTTTAGATGTAACTTGATTTGATTTTTGATTTTTTTTTGACTCAGTTCTGCGACCTTGCACAACTTCGATCAAAATAGCACCGCCCCCCCGCGTCATCCGCGTCCTCTGCACGGGGAGCGCGTGGTGGGGGGGGGGGGGGGCGGTGCTATCTTTGATCGAAATTGTGCAAGGTCGCTTAATTGATTTAAAAAAAAAATCAAAAATCAAATCAAGTTACTTCTAAAAAACCAAAGGGAGGACCAAGGTAAAATTGAAAGTTTGATCCTTTATAACTTTTGATCCTCTCATCTCCGTTAATTTTTTTTCATAATTAGGATGCAGAGGACCCTAATCTTTCTATTTATCTGAAAAAAAAACGCAAATCTATTTGGGGGGATAAACTAGGATTGTTCCAAATTTTCATCTCCAAATCTTGTTCACAAAACAATTTTCTAAGTTTTATTTTCCTTTACAAATTATCTATTTCCCGTTGAAAATGTTTCAATGTCTTCCTTTAAAAATATAAAGAATCCTAATTCCTATTAAGAAATCTTATCGTAAGAAAAAGATTGTCTGAGTTTTATTTTCCTTTTAAATTATGTTCATTCCTATCAAAATATTTCAATAGGAAAAGTCTGATATTTAAAGGATTATGAGCTGAATTCCATTTTCCCATTGAATATGAGCCTTTCCTACTCAACATTTTTATAAAGTAAAGAGTTTCTCGTTTGATCCCAATAAAATCATCCTTATCCTATCCAATTTTGATCAATATTTTATAGGATTGTACCTTTTCTAATGGGACAGTTTAAGCAGGGATATTTTTTCTACGACCAAACTAGAAATTGTTATTTATGATATAGTTTTTAGTAATTAAATGTAGGTCAATCCATTACTAGACCGAACCGTCCTCCACAAATATAAATTCTCGATTTTATGATTCTTCTAAAGATAAAAAAATTCTCGATATATTTTATCTAGATAGGTTTTCAAACGCATCATAACATTCTGTGCTCGTAATACAATATACTATATTGAATGATGAAAAGTATAATTGTTAACAATACCAGCGAAAAATTTAAGTAAGCATTTTCAAGTTCGTGAAAAATGAGCACTTTGTTTACCAACCTGCTGTTGTAAGCTGTCCTTCTACATAGGGTGAAAACATAACACTTAAAACATCATTTGAAAATGATTTAGCACGTAAGACCACATTACTATTTTGCCAATCCCAAATAGTAATTGTATAATCAGGTTCACCCCCTTGTGAGATTAATAATTCTCCGTCAGGACTAAAAATGAACACGGCTTAAAACATGTATCGCATGAAATTTTTACCATACCTATATGCTATATGAGTAAATGCTCTCATTGTTGATTTTCGTAGATATGCGATTGGGTGCAATCCGGGATATTTGTAAATAATAATAGGAGGTTTGTTGCCATTCTCTCCTATTGTTAAATAATTGTATTTCGGATTAGGATTTTTCTAAAATACATTTTTAATGATTATTTGGTAATTTTACGATTGATTCCATTTTACCGTTATACAACCTATACCTCCTCCTAACGAAGTTCTTCTAGTAGTGACAATATTAGTTTTAATATTAAAAAAATGAATCAGATTGCCGGAACCAAATACGAGTATGTTTTCTTCAATCAAACAAAGGTTGTACAACTTCTTACAATCGTAACCAAAAGAATGACTAAAAAGATATATAAAACTAGATTTACCACATTCATTAAATAATCTCATCTTACTTGAATATAATTGAGGTTTTTGAAAGAGTTGAGTTGGCACTAAGGTGAGGTCCTGATATTAGAATTAATTGGTCAAGGGGTATGGATTGTTCGGATTCATTACTCCCTTCTAAACTTGCAAGTTCATCATCCAATTTAATACCATCTTCAACTATATTTACGATTTCAGGATTATCTTCCACAGTCATTTCAATTAATTATTAATAGAAAGTGAAAATAACAAATTTAACGGTTACTAAGGCAAAATATGTAATTTTAATAAAAGTTCGTAAGGTTGGTATGAAAGGTATTATATATATCGATGATAACTTCATACCTAAATCAATGTCATCTTTCTCTTTGAATAGGGAAGAAGTATGTCGGCGACTAAAGTTTTATTAAATAATTCTAGTTATGCTTCAAAAACAACCTAAGCCAATTTATCGTAACTTCTTAAAGAAGACAGCTACTGTGTTGATCGTTGCTGAATTGGTAGTGTTTGCTGCTTCATACGGTGTTTATTATCGAACAAATACGGACCGTGGTACGTATTGATAAAATTAGGATTATAGATTGACGGATGAGTCATTTATTTTGGAAATATTTCTAAACAAATAAATGTATAAATATTGTTTCATTTAACAGTTGTTTTTGTTCTATAGATTAATTTAAAGTATATTTATTCCAAAAATCTAACGTGAATTATTAAAAATATTATTAAAAAGTTTCAGATGTCATTTAGGTAACTGCATTACCATCATCTGTTTAAATGAAGATTTTTAATTTTTTTTTTGTAGAATTCCGAAAGTACTTAAACAAAGAATTTCCATCAGTATTAGAAGGTTTTTATAAAGTGGGAGAATATTTTAATTCTAAGTCCAATACTAGACAAATTGATTTAGCAAGCTGGAAAACTAAAGAAGAGAAATAACTTGAGGTAAACCAAATATGTTTGCAAAATGTATCCAAACTATGAACCTATTACCGTTGATTTTCTTGTAGTATAATTGATGGCATCAACCATTTTAGTTAAATCATTTCTTTGGCTTGCTGGTTGTGGCGCTATATCATACGCTCTATTACAACTAACACCAGATAATCAAGGAACAACTGATATTTATAAAAAGAAATATAACACAGATTTAACGGAAGAACAAAAAAAGAATAAACTTCTTTTCGAAAAACTACAGGCATCTACAAAAGAGAAACCAATATATTTACAAAAAGAAAAGTAAGCATACTAAAATTCTAAATGAAGGAACAGAAAATGGAAGAAAATTACAAATTAAAACTTAATAAAGAACGTGTAACGGAACAACTTCAAAAAAGGCACAAAGAACGGCAATTGAACTATGATACTTTACAAGAATTACGCAACAAAGAGGCATCTGAATCGGAAGCAATTGATTATTTTGAGAATATATTCTATGGAAAAATTGATGATATTGAAAATTCTTTAAGAATTCTTCAACCAACTGATTCAAAGACTCTAGGTATAATTTTTAATCAAATAAATAATAATATTCAAGAATTACAAAAATATCTGACAAATTCCACAATCTTCCTAACCGATTATAAAATAAAAATGTGTCAAACGAAAATAAACGAGATGACATCGAAGTCGGATGAAATGAAAATAAAGCTCATACCTAAAAAACGATTTGGCTTTCGTAATAAAGTTGATCCGATTATCATTCAAAATTTTGAACCCGACAACAAATTAAAAGAGAAAGAAATGGCAAATACAATTTTACAAAAACAGCAACAATTCGAATGGACAATTTCAAATGATAGGAATAAATTTTTAATACTGGATGAAGAATCAACTATTAATCGCGATATAACTTTATCAAATTTAAATAATTGTGTAATACAGTTACATGGACATTTAGGATCGTTACAAATAACTAAGTTAACCAATTGCATTATTCTATGTGGTCCTGTCGCACGTTCAGTTTTCGCTGATAATTGTGTTAATTGTAAATTTACATTCGCCTGTCAACAAATGCGATTACACACCTCATCGAATTGTGATCTATATCTGCACGTTACATGCCGTGCGATCATTGAAGATTGTTATGAAATTTTAGTAGCACCATATAACTATAGTTATCCTAAATTAAATATAGATTTTTTAAAATCTGGGCTTGATCAAGATATAAACAATTGGAACGATATTGGTGATTTTAATTGGTTGTCTCCTGATAAACCATCACCCAATTGGAGGAAAATGAATGATAAACAAATTGTGAATGATTGGAATAAAGTTTTAGATAATTTTAAAACTGATATAGATTTAACATAAAATTTTTTCAGTTTTTTTTATCGTTCTTAAAAATGTAGTCGCTTTAATAATTTAAATATATATTAACTTAATAACAATCTCTAGTTTTCATTAGTGTTTGTTTTAGGTACAGCCCAAGCGGTTTTATAAATTAAGATGTAGCTGCTTATTTGACAAGGATCGTAATATAACATCTCGCAATGTCTTGAGTGGTATCTACAGCACACCAAGTTTACTTGGCAGTTGGCAGAAAACTCGTAATGTGTTCTATTTAGATGCCTTGTTTACTTAACCCACTGGTTTATATAAATATTCCTTCAGATTCGGTATACAATTTGAAATCTTTGATACATATAAATATCTGCAATAAAACAAGATATTACCTTGTTTTCTGCAACAATGAGTTTTAGCAAAACAATTTTTTTGAATCTCTAGTCAGATGAATCGGAATCATTACGGTCTAGCTAGCTTTTATATAAACGAAAAGGGCATGTAAATAATCAATTTGTTAGTTATACTAATGCCTACGTTTGTGCTATGTATATATTCTCAAATTTATTCCTGACTAATTTAAAATTTTTTTAACAATGCTATACAATTACAAAAATTATAGGAATTCTTTTAATATTTCAAAGATTTTCTGATGACGATAAATTATATAAATTCTTTAGTATAAATATGTCCCTGCATTGTTTACAATATTAATTAACATTCTAGAATCTCCGAATTATTCCAAAAATGCACAAAACTACTAAATTTTTAAAAATCAAGCGATATTTGTAAATCATAAAATAAACTTTGTTTTAAAAAATGACTATCATTAAAAACAATGAATTTTTCCTTGTTTCTTTAAATAAAAAAATTACAAAGCCGTAGCCCACATTCTTTTTGAATATATCGATTTTAAAAATTTCTAGAAAATAGAACAATGTCAAAATAATTGTCAACACTATATTTAATTTAATATTTATATTCTATATGTTGGTATAATTGTTTTTATGAAAGTCAAAAGTATTGTCATTAAAGAAAATATTTCTATATTACGAAGAATAAATCTTAAATTTTATTAATGCATAACAAAACGTTTATTTTTATTAAAATATTTAGCAATTAATTTAATTTTTAATTATACAGAATCATTAAAATGCCTATTATTTTGATCCGGAAATGCCGTATTTCTTTCTAGAACAATCGCGAAAAATCTAGAATTTGTATAATTTTGTATATAATTGGCATTATTGCAACGCGCCGCATGCAGTTGTTTGACAGCAGTCGAAGGAGACGGTTATTTAAACTAGCTCGTGGGAAAAGTGATTTTTGTAAAACATTTGAAGTAAAATATTTGTGTAAAATTTTATAATAAAAGGTAATAAAATTGTTAAATTATTTTGATTTTTTTTTTTTGTTCTTTCTTAAGTTTTAAATTCTTGAAAGTTCTTGTGCGTGTTAATCATTCGAAATTAAATTCAGTTGAATTTATGAGTTATTATAAATCAAGTTAACGTGTAATTATTTTATTTCCAGATGTCTGAACACACAGAGCCAGAGACTTTTGCTTTCCAAGCGGAAATTGCTCAGTTGATGTCATTGATCATCAATACGTTTTATTCAAACAAGGAAATTTTTCTTCGTGAATTAATCTCAAATGCATCAGATGTAAGCTTTAAGTAATTTAAATTTAATCGAGACTGTTACCAAGTTGTTTTTTCTGTTACAGGCTTTAGATAAAATTCGATATGAATCGTTGACCGATCCATCAAAATTAGATACCGGAAAAGATTTATATATTAAAATCATTCCTAACAAAGATGCTAGAACACTAACAATTATTGATACTGGAATTGGAATGACCAAAGCAGATTTAGTAAATAATCTAGGTACAATCGCAAAATCTGGAACCAAAGCTTTTATGGAAGCTTTACAAGCTGGAGCTGATATTTCTATGATAGGTCAATTTGGTGTAGGATTTTACTCTGCATATTTAGTTGCCGATAAAGTAACTGTTATATCTCGCCACAATGATGATGAGCAATACGTTTGGGAATCATCAGCTGGAGGCTCTTTCACTGTTAGATCTGAAGCATCCGAACCACTCGGTCGTGGTACTAAAATAATTCTATTCATTAAAGAAGATCAAACTGAATTTTTAGAAGAATCAAAATTGAAATCTATTGTTACAAAACATTCTCAGTTTATTGGATATCCAATAAAATTGGTTGTTGAAAAAGAAAAGGAGGAAGAATTAAGCGACGAAGAAGAAGCAGAGGAAAAAGAGAAAACTGAAGAAAAAGATGAAACTAAATTGGAAGACGTTGGGGAGGATGAAGATGAGGATAAAGATAAGGAGAAAAAGAAGAAAAAGAAAACTGTCAAGGTAAAATATACAGAAGACGAAGAGTTGAACAAGACAAAACCCATTTGGACTAGAAACCCAACTGATATTTCTCAAGAAGAATATGGTGAATTCTACAAATCTCTTACAAACGATTGGGAAGATCATTTAGCAGTAAAGCATTTCTCCGTTGAAGGACAACTTGAATTCCGTGCTCTTCTTTTTGTTCCACGTCGTATGCCTTTCGATTTATTCGAATCTAAGAAAAAAAAGAATAACATCAAGTTATACGTTCGTCGTGTATTCATCATGGATAATTGTGAAGATATTATTCCAGAATATTTAAATTTCATCAAAGGTGTTGTTGATTCTGAAGATCTTCCTCTTAATATATCTCGTGAAATGTTACAACAAAACAAAATTCTTAAAGTTATTCGTAAAAATATTGTCAAGAAATGTTTAGAGTTGTTCGAAGAATTATCTGAAGATAAAGAACAATTTAAACGGTTCTATGATCAGTTCAGCAAAAATTTAAAACTTGGCATCCACGAAGATTCGTCTAACAAACAAAAACTTGCCGATTTATTAAGATATCATACATCAGCGTCTGGTGATGAATATTGTTCGTTGGCTGAATATGTGTCCAGAATGCAAGAAACTCAAAAACACATCTACTTTATTACTGGTGAATCGCGTGACCAAGTTAGTAATTCGGCCTTCGTTGAACGGGTTAAAAAGCGTGGTTTTGAGGTTGTCTACATGGTTGAACCAATTGATGAATATGTCATCCAACAATTAAAAGAATACCAAGGAAAGCAACTAGTATGTGTTACAAAAGAAGGGTTAGAATTGCCAGAAAATGAAGCAGAACAAAAGAAACGCGAAGAGGACAAAGTGAAGTTTGAAGGTTTATGCAAAGTAATGAAATCAGTTTTAGATACTAAAGTAGAGAAAGTTGTAGTATCTAACAGATTGGTTGATTCACCCTGTTGTATTGTTACATCACAATATGGTTGGTCCGCTAATATGGAACGTATCATGAAAGCTCAAGCCTTAAGAGATACAACAACTATGGGATATATGGCTGGTAAAAAACATCTAGAAATTAATCCAGATCATGCTGTGATTGAATCTTTAAGACAAAAAGCTGATGCAGATAAAAATGATAAAGCTGTTAAGGATTTAGTTATTTTATTATACGAGACTGCACTCCTCTCATCTGGATTCTCATTAGATGAACCACAAATTCATGCCACCCGTATATACCGTATGATCAAACTTGGTCTTGGAATTGATGAAGATGAACCAATGGCGGCAGAAGATGCACCAGCTGGAGACCTCCCGCCGTTAGTCGATGATGCTGAAGATGCATCACACATGGAAGAAGTCGATTAATTTTTTGATACCAAAACTAGTTATGTAATTCTTGGAACATTTCATTTTTAATTGTATTTTATATGTCGCGTTGTAGTGGTTTATAAAATTAAATTAAATATACTGCTAATGATGAACATGTAATTTAAACGTTTTAATTTCAGTTTAAAATATGTAACTTCATTCCACCATACTAAAATTTATTTAATTTTAATAAATGAATAACTAAACTTAATTTGCCTTGTTTGAGAGTGCATAGTTGTTTTTGAGTCATCTTTGACGATAACTCAAATTGGTTGCATCAACTTTCACAGAAGCTAACTAGTAAAAAGCTGAGAATGAGCGAAAGTTTGTTTTTAAAAAAACATTGTATCCTAGATGAAAACTAGTTTTAGTTTTATTTATAGTTTGTTTTATAAAAGCTAATGCATTTTTTTCTAATGGTATATTATTATTTCTGCGAAAGCAGCCCTGTATAGTTTTTAAGAATAATTTTAGAGGGTTGCTGGGGGTTCGAACCCCCCATGTTGCATCAAATCGGTTCAAAAGTTGTTATAATATACATGGAAATAAGCTTTTAATTTCTCTCTGGCGTTTACATCCCATGGAAGGATTTTGCCGTCTGTTCAATCAGCTTCCAATCGTCTCGTTCCATGACCAGTTGAACCCAGTTTCGACATCCTATATCACGAAGGTCTTGGATGATGTCATCACGCCAGCGTTGTCTGAGTCTTCCTCTTCGACGAACACCAGCTGGTTGTTGTTGGGACGCTTTTTTAATCATTCTATCTAATGGGCACCATTTCTACATGACCAAACCATCTAATCCGGTTAGATTTAATGAATCCGATTACATCGCAGCCTCCAAGAAGCTGTCTGATTTCATGGTTCATTCGGATTCTTTACTGATTTTCAGCAACTTTACATGGACCATAAATTGTTCGTATGACTTTCCTCTCGAATGTTGATAAAATTCTACAATCGGAGGAAGTCAGTGTCCAGCTTTCGCTTCCAAAGGTAAGCACAGGTCGAATTAATGCTTTGTAAAGTGTGAGTTTGCACGACTGCGAAAGATGTTTAGATCGCAAAAGTTTTGAGTATGCGTAGAAAACTCTGTATGCGGCAGAAACACGAGCTTTAATATCTGCCTGCATGTCATTTGACGATGTTATTACAGACCCGAGGTATTTGAAGTTTTCTACACGTTCCACTTCATAGTCGCCAGTATTCAGATTGCCGGGAGGTATATACCTGGATGTTGTTAAAAGTTTAGTCTTGCCGGTGTTAATGCATCATCCAAGTCGTTTAGCATTTCTTTCAAGCTGAGAGAGACTATCCTTGATATCGCTTGTTCTACGTCCGAGAAGCACAATATCATCTACATAGCCAAGCATTTGACTAGATTTGTTAAATATACAGTTTTGTGTCTCAATGCGGCTTTTTCTTATCGCGTGCTCAAGCGCCAAATTAAATAGTACGGGTGCGAGTGCATCACCTTGTCGAACACCTGATGTTATATCAAAAGAGTCAGAAACTGACCCTTCGATTACTATTCTACAGTTTGATCCCGATGTTGTGAGTTTGCACAGAGAAACAAGTTTCTCTGGAATACCAAGGCATATGAGTGCAGACCAGAGGTTGTCGCGGATGATGGTATCATATGCTTGCTTGAAATCAACGTAGAGCTGGTGAATGCTGATGTTGTACTCCCAACATTTTTCCAGAATCATCCTTAAGGTAAAACATTGATCTGGGGTTGAACGGTTGGGACGAAAACCACACTGATAGTCGCCGATGATAGATTCGGCAAACGGGATGAGCCGAGCGAGTACGACATTAGCTAGTATTTTATATGCAGTGTTCAACAGTGCGATTCCACGATAATTTGCACACTTTAGGCGGTCACCTTTTTTATGTAGCGGAACAATGAGAGCTGTTTTCCATTCAACAGGTAGTTCTTCTTGGTCCCAGATTGCAAGAATCAGATCATATATACGTGAGACCAGAGCTGCTCCTCCATTCTTAAGTAGTTCTGCAGGGATTCCATCGATACCTGGTGATTTGCCATTTTTTAATTTTTTGATGGCAGCTTCCACTTCTTCTATTGTTGGGTAAGGGACAAAAATCTCCTCACTTGACGGAGCAATTGCTCGAATAGGATGAACTTCGTTCGTCCTATTCAGTAGGTCTTGAAAGTGGGATCGCCATACTTCCAGCACATCACGTTCACTTGTTGTAAGCTCGTTGTTTCCATTTTTGATGGCTGTAGATCTTGGGTGGAAATCTTTGGTCAGATTCCGCGCATTGGCAAAACACTCTTTCGAATTTCCATTAGCCGCATGTTGGTTGATGTTTTCGATACAGCTCTTCATGTGTTCGCGTTTCTTTTTCCGTAGGAGTTTTGCTGAGGCTTTTCTGGCGCATAGATAATCAGCTTGGGAGCTTCGGGTGTTTCTTGTTAACCATTTTTCTCGCAGTTTTTGTTTGTGCTCAATGCTTTCGCGGCACTCGTCATCAAACCATTCGTTACGTGATTTCGGTGGTCGTTTTCCGATTGTAGTTTGTGCTGCGGATATGATGGTTGATTGAAGCGTTTGCCATTCTTCTTGTATGTTTAATGGCATCTCAGATGGGATTTCATGCTCTTCTATGTTTTGCGTTACAATTTCCTGATATCTATTCAGTGTTTCCAGGTGTTTAAATGCTTCGACATTCCAGCGCACGGTCTTTTTTGCTTGCCTATTAAATGTAGATGATAATTTGCACTTATACTTAAAGATGACAAGCATATGATCGGTGTCCATATCAGCACCTCTGTATGATCGAACGTCAGTTACACTTGTAGAGTGTCTCTTAGAAATCATGACGTGATCGATTTGATTTTCAGTTCTTCCATCATTTGATTTCCACGTTGCTTTGTGGATTCTCTTATGAGGAAAGAAAGTGCTAGAAATTACTAGATCATACATCATAGCCATTCAGCTGTGCGAAAGCCGTTATTGTTACTAGCATGATGCAAGCTGTTAGGGCCGACATGTGTTTTAAGTTCTGCACTTCTACCAATTTGCGCATTGAAGTCACCTACCACGATTTTTATATCGTGCCGCGGGATGTTATTGATGACTTCTTCGAGTTCTAGAAAGAACAGGTCTTTAATGTCATCTGCTTTGTCTTCAGTAGGTGCATGAACATTGATGATCGTTACATTAAATTTTTGCGTGCGGATTCTCATTGTGCATATCCGCATATTAATTGGGCGAAAGTCGATAACATGTTGATTCACGCGACGATGTGTGAGAAAGCCAACTCCAAATTCTCCTCCGTTTTCATGACCGCAATAGTAGAGAGTGTATCCCTTGGCTGTTTCGTGGATTCCACTCCCTGGCCATCTTAGTTCTTGTAACGCCACTATATCCAGTGTATAGCTATTGATTTGGTTTGTAAGTTTCAGTAGATCTCCTGGTCTTCTAATGCTTAGCACGTTCCAGGTTCCCATTTTTAAATCGTAGTCCGGGTACAGTTCCCGAGGTCGTTCTAATGATGAATCCGAGATAATCCGAGGCCTGTGCACAGAATTCATGACAAGTATTTTTTTACGGAAATGGGGTGTTAGCCCTTCGCCCAACCCAAATTTTTGTGAATGGGTTCGTTCTGCATCTTAAGGTCACCAGAAACAACCTTTTTACATGTTTATATAGCGAGCCGCTTGATCCAAGACAGACGCCCGCTACAAACCGCCCCTAACATGGAGAACAGACGCTTGCTACACGTTTATATAGCGAGCCGCTTGATCCAAGACAGACGCCCGCCAAGCTTTTAATTTACCATAGTAAAAACCTAATTTTCTCTATCAGATCCCTTATTTCATAATAACAATAGTTATTTTGTGTATGTACATATTATTAGTTCGGTCTGAAAGACCTCAGTATTACATTCATGAGCCAAAAGTGAAATTCTTACCCCCACTTTTTTGGCATTTCTCGACGTTTTATGACCTACTGATTCTAAAAAAGCAAAAAAAAAAATTTGTCTGTCTGCCGGCCGGCCGTCCGTCATTACCTACGCTGCAGGGAAAACGGCTGGAGGGATTTCAAAAATTTTTTTTTCTAAAAATAGGTATTCACAAAAGACAGGTCCGAAAGGACGCTGTGTTCGATAACTGTACCGGAAGTGTGTCAAAAAAGTCATTATGCGTGTCAAAAATAGCAAATTTTCATATTTTTGGCTTAAAAAACGTTCATTTTAAGTGATTACGAGTAGGAACATTAAATTTGGAGAAATCTTGATGGTCGGGATTGGTATGTGAGATCAAAAACTAGATTATTGCATTATAAGTTTGTCAAAAAAATGTTGTCAAGTGTATCAAAAGAAAGATTTTTATTTATTTTTTTACCTAATTTTTTGGGAAAAAAATAAAATTAATTGTTTGTTTGAAATGAAGTTTTATTACTATTATTGAGAATTATGGCATTATAAGTTTGTCAAAAAATGTTGTCAAGTGTGTCAAAAGAAAGGTTTTTATTTATTTTTTACCCAATTTTTCAGAAAAAAATAAAATTAATAGTTTGTATGACATGATATTTTATTATTATTATAGAGAATTATGGCATTATAAGTTTGTCAAAAAATAATGTCAAGTGTGTCAAAAAACGATTTTATTTATTTTTAGCCAATTTTTTGGAAAAAAAAATGTAGCTGTTTTTATGACATAAATGTAATTTAAAAATGAAATTGGACATGGAAATTTTTGAATTTGTTATAGTTTTTGAAATATTTTTGGAATTTTGAAAAAGTTTGTATTTTTGATTTTGTAATAATTTTTGCAATATTTTTAGAATTTCGGCCAAAGTTTTAATTGTTGATTTTGTAAGAATTTTTGGAATATTTTAGAATTTTGAAAAATTTTTAATTTTTGATTTTATTATAATTTTTGGAATTTTAAAAAAATTTTCAATTTTTGATTTTGTAATAATTTTTGCAATATTTTTAGAATTTTGGAAAAAGTTTGAATTTTTAAGAATTTTTGAAATATTATTGGAATTTAGAAAAAATTTAAATATTTGATTTTATTCTAATTTTTGGGATATTTTTGGAATTTTGAAAAAGTTTGATTTTATTTAATTTAACAATATTTTTGGAATTTCGATTATAATTTTCCGGCAACGTATTGATGTTTCGTGTTAGTTTTGTAATAAACTTTTAAACAGATATAAAAAATACTAGTTCTTTAACAAAGAGTTATGTTTGATATACATCGCTGCCCAAAACTAAAAACCATGTCCTCATAAAAGTTTTTTGCCGAAAACTATATCAAAATCCTTAACCCAGACCGAAGTCTTGATATCTCAGAGCTGTAAGATTTCAGCCCCTTCATATTTTAATCTTGAATTCAATTTGAATTATAATTCATAACCATATATTTATATTATATTTAAATACCGATTGTGTTAAATACCGATTTTTTATTTTATTTTTGAAGTGAGTCAGAGTTCAACTCGTAGCCCTTATAAAAAACTCGAAAGAAATCGATAGAAAACGATTGAAAACGAATAGTTTTCTATCGTTTGCTATCCGTTTCTATTGGATTTAATCATTTTAAACGCATAAACTATATCTGCCAGATAGAAAACGCACCGTAATCTATCGTAACATATAGGATTTTTCAGTTTTCGGTTTCAATGGTTTTTCTACGATAGAATTTCTATCGTAGTTAATCGTTTTGAATCTGAAGATCACGATTGAAATTTTTTTTGGTGAAATTGAAAAAGTTTTGAATCGTTTTCTATATCTGACATTACATATATAGCACCAATCGTAACTTATCGTATTTTCCCGTCATTAGATTTCTATCGGGCTGAATCTCAAATTTACGATTGAGATGTTTTCAGGAGAAATCAACCAATCGTAATCTATCGTTATCTATAGGATTTTTTACTTTTCGGTTTCAATGGTTTTTTTACGATGGAATTTCTATCGTAGTTAATCGTTTTAAATCTGAAGATCACGACTTGAAATTTTTTGGTAAAACTGAACAAGTTTTGAATAGTTTTTTATCGTTCCATATGTAGCACCAATCGTAACCGTATTTTTATCGTTGTTAATCGTTCTGAATCTGAAGTTTTTGATTGAAATTTTTTGGTAAAAAATAAACAAGTTCTTAAATGTTTTCTATAGTACATTCCATATGTATAAAACCAATCGTAACCTATCGTATTTTCCCGCCTTCAGATTCCTATCGGTTTGAATCTGAAATTTTTTCAAGAAAAACAAGCTAATCGGCGTCTATCGTCACCTATGGGATATTTCAGATTTGGTTTCAATGGGTTTTTTACGATAGAATTTTTATCGTTGTTAATCGTTCTGAATCTGAAGTTTTTGATTGAAATTTTTTGGTAAAACTAACCAAGTTTTTAAACGTTTTCTATAGTTCATTTCATATGTAACACCAATCGTAACATATCGTATTTTTCCGCCATAAGATTCCTATCGGTTTGAATCTGAAATTTTCGTCACCTATGGGCAGTTTTTGTGAAACTTTCGTCACCTATGGGCAGTGGCGTAGCTAGCATGGGTGGCACCCGGGGCGGATATTGTGGTGTCACCCCAAAAATAAGAACTGCCAATAATAATAAAAAGCCGATAAACGTAATTTATAATTTTTTTTTTAATTAATACAAATGAGCAATATTATTAATAAGCTACATTGGGTCATTGTTGGCCGCAACTAATTTTTACTTAATTTTAATTTGCTGAAACTCCTCTCACATGAAGCCACTAATACGCAAATAGTCATAAATAACTTTAGGAAGAATAACATATTCGGAAGAAATTCTGAAAAATCCCATTCTACGATGAATTTCAAAAAGTCTATGGGTACACCCAGCTAGAAACTGTAACATTGGCCGCTTTTAAATGTCTCGTCAACCTTAGTATCTCTATGAGGAGTTCTGTTGCCAATACCTCATCATAAAAACTGGTAAATTTTGACACAGCTAATTTCAACTCTTTACTATTCACCAAAAGCTAAGTGTTTGTCTGCACAACCTCGAACAATGAAGCTAAATCTTGAACTGACTTAAGTCTAGTTCGGAGTTCAACACTGAATCGGTCAAAGACATTCCAACATGTCCTTTTTAAGTTGAGCTTGTTAGAAATTATTACCTTATGCAGTGGATAATTTTTAGATTAAATAAAACACTTGAATTATTCAAATTTATATTTCTTTAATATAATATAACTTCATGTGTTGACAATATGACATTTTCAATTAGAAGAAAAAAAATGAACTAAAAAATAATATGGCATCATACCGAGTATATGTCAAATCGAATGTCTAAATGAAAGCATTTAATTCTGGAAGAATGTTTTACTTCAAATTCAAAAATCTACGTTAATAAAATTATTTAATAATAATAAATTGAATAATAATTGATTTAATTCAATCAGAATAACAAAATATTTTGACACTCCTCCTCAATTATTATTCCTTAAGACCACATTTAAATCGAAGAGTTTGGAGTCGTTTTGCTGATAACGGCTTTGTTAACATATCAGCTAACATTTCTTCGCTTGGACAATAGATGCTGCACACATCACCTTTATCAACATGGTCCTTTACAAAATAAACTCTGGTATCAATATGCTTTGATCGTGGTGACAGTTTTTCTTCTTTAATAAATGTTAAGCAACTTTGGTTATCTTCGTACAAAATTGTTGGTTTTTCTTGAATTTGATTAAAATCACATAATAAACGTCTTAACCAAATAGCCTCTTTACATGCTTCTGATAGAGCAATGAATTCAGCTTCATATGATGACATTGCGACACAATTTTGTTTCTTACAAGACCAGCTTACAAGCATACCATTAACAAAAAATACGTAACCACTGTTCGATTTTCTATCAAAACGATCTTCTGCCCAGTTTGCATCTGAATAACCAACCAAATCGTTAATTGAATCATCTTCAATTGTTGATAATTTTAAATTTGCAGTACCCTTTAAATACCGTAATATGCGTTTTAATTCGGTATAATCTGCTTGTGTTGGATGAGCTGTTTTTTGAGCAAGAATACATACACTTGCTGAAATGTCAGGACGTGTATTTACACATAGATATAGTAAACAGCCAATTAATTGCTGATATTTTTCATTTGTTTTTAAAATATCGTGTTGAGTACGATCTTTACCATAATCTGTACTTAATGGAATAATTGAAATTTTAGCATTAGACATTTCAAAATCTAAAATTACCCTTTTTATGTATGCCATTTGTGAAACATCGAATGAACCTGATTTATTTTGCGATATTTCCCATCCAAGGTATTGTTTGATTGGCCCCAAATTATTTATGTTGAATTTTTTAGATAATGTTTTAAACACATCATTTACATGATCTTCTTCTCTGCTTGCAGCAATGATGTCATCGACGTAAATTAAAATAAAGCACCATGAATCATTTAATTTTCTTTTGTATAAACATGGATCGGCATCACATTGAATAAAATTTACTGCTATGAGAACGTCATGTAAAACTATGTTCCATGATCGTGCCGATTGCTTTAAACCATACAGACTTTTTAATAAAAGGCAGACCTTGTCTTCATTTCCATTTTCAATGAAACCTGGAGGTTGTTTCATGAAGATTGTTTCTTCCAATGTACCATTTAAAAACGCTGTTTTAGCATCAAAGTGAATAACTTTCATTTGTTGCTTTGATGCTACCGATAATAATGTTCTAAAAGTAGCTGATTTAACTACAGGTGCAAACACCTGATCATAGTCTTCACCAAATTTTTGGGAAAACCCTTGTGCAACAAGTCGAGCTTTATAACGTTGAATGTTTCCATTGACATCGTATTTAATTTTATATACCCATTTGCAACCTATTGCTGTGCGATTGGGGGGTAAATTTATTAACTTCCAAGTTTGATTTTCATGTAAAGAATTAATTTCATCCTGCATTGCGTTTACCCAATTATTTTTAAATGTTGAACTCACAGCTTCATTAAATGTTTTGGGTTCAATTATTTTTATTCCAGTTAAATATGTTTCGTCATAACTAAAACGTTTAGCTGGAATACCTTTATTAATTCGATTCGACCGACGCACTTCAGTTTTATTATCAATTTGATCTTCATCTGTAATTGTTATATCATTATCACTTTCACTTGAGTTTGTCTTATTGTTCACACTTTCATTACAATCATAATATTGACTTTCACTCATAATACTGTCATTTTGTGTTGAATTATTTGTAATGCTTGGAATTTCATTAATTTTATCATCTGGATATTTTTCTTGGGTTATATTACTGTCTCTAACTGAAACTTCAACTTCATTATTAATCGTAAATTTAACATTTCTACTGATAATAACCTTTTGACTGTTTATATTAAAACATCGATATCCTTTTGACTGATCATCGTAACCGACAAAAATTGCTTGAAATGCTTTTGGATCTAATTTTTGTCTTTGTTGTGAATCATTGTGCACGTAGCATTTTGAACCAAATTTTTGAAAATGCTGAATATTTGGTTTTCTTTCATACCAACCTTCAAATGGAGTAACTTTAGTTGCTTTTGTGGGCAATCTGTTTTGTAAATAATTTGCCATATTTACTGCTTCACCCCAGAACTTATTTGGCAAATCAGCATCAATTAACATACATCTTGCCATCTCCATTAACGTTCTATTTTTCCTTTCTGCAACCCCATTTTGCTGTGGGGTGCGTGGAACAGAATATTCGATCTGTATGCCATTTTTCTTTAAATAATTTACCAAATTATCACCTGTATATTCTCCTCCTCGATCTGATCTAATAAATTTTGGCTTTCGTCCAAACATATTATAACACTTTTCAACATATTCTTGTAATTTAGAAAATGTTTCAGATTTATGACGTAATAAATAAATAACTGTATATCTAGTATGATCGTCAATAAATGTGAGAATATACCTTTTCATTGATGGAGTTTGTGTCCGCATAGGTCCACAGACATCTGTATGTACCAAATCCATTACTGCCGATGAATGTTTATTTGCTTCTTTTGGAAACTTTAATCGAGTTAATTTTCCTTCTTGACATACACCGCAAGTTTCTTCAATGCCGCAATCAATTATTTGAACACCATCAATTAATTTATCTGCATTTAAACGTTTTACCGCTTCAATATCTCTATGACCACATATTTCGTGCCATCGATGAATACAATTTTTTGGATGATTATTATATGCTGCATATGCTTTATTTGGTTGTTTTAATACATATAAATTATTCTGTAATATACCAACAGCAACATTAATATTTTTCAAATTTATTTCACATTGATTCATTTTATTAAATTTAATTTCACAACCTTTCGAAATAATTTTATTTACTGATATTAAATTACTGCTTATTTTTGGCACCCATAAAACGTCAGTTAAAGTAATTGTTTTTTCTTCATTTTTTATATTAATTGTCTGTAATTTAACTGTACCTTTTCCTTCAACTTCAAGCTGTTGACCGTTTGCAACACTAATTTTATCTTTAAATTTTAAATCGATATTACTGAAATTATTTTTGTCTGACACAACATGGCATGTAGCACCTGAATCAATTATCCAATTACCATTTGGAGTTTTATTTGAAACCACAAATAGAAATTCGCCATCATCTACCATGTTTGCTTTTTGTTCTTTATTATTTTTACTGTTTTCGCCTTTATTTGTATTTTCTTGTTTTGATAACCAATTTTTATATTTAAAACAATCCATTTTAAAATGGCCATCCTTTCTACAAAAGAAACACGTTTTTGTTTTACTTGCATTACTGTTGACTTTTAATGTTGAATCACCGCTTAGTGAACCGCCATTTTTAAATTGTCGTTTTTGATATTCATCAATTAATTTCGATTGAACAACGTTTACTGCTAAATCTTCTTCTTGACGTGCTTCTAATGATGTAATCAATCCATCATAACTTTCTGGTAGACTTCCTAAAATTGTAGCTACTTTCCAATCTTCTAAATTTAGCGTATTACCTGTATCGACCATTTGATTAAATGCGTCATTAATTTTTGCAATATGAATTTCCATATCACCACCTTCCTCAAGTCGCATTGCCATAATATTTTTTAATAAACGAATTTTGGAATTTGCTGAACCCTTTTCATGATACTGTTTTAATGCGTCCCATGCTTCTTTTGCAGTCTTTTTGGTACGAATAAGGTTAGATTGATTATCTTCTACATTAAGTCCAATTGTTGCATATGCACTTGCATCTTTATTGCGCCATTCATCTGTAATAGGACTGGGTATACTTTCATCAATCACTTTCCACGTTTTTTCTTTTGTTAACAAGAGTTGCATTTTCCATTTCCACATGTACCAATTACTGTTATTTAATTTTGTGAAGGTAAACTTCATTGCTTCTGCCATTTTGATTCTTATTGCGAAATTATGCTTTAAAAAGAATTTATTCTTTCCTTTACTTTAATTGTTTTATTTAATCAACTGCGTAATTTTTTGTTATCTGGGCCTATAACCTATTAGAAATTATTACCTTATGCAGTGGATAATTTTTAGATTAAATAAAACACTTGAACTATTCAAATTTATATTTCTTTAATATAATATAACTTCATGTGTTGACAATATGACATTTTCAATTAGAAGAAAAAAAATGAACTAAAAAATAATATGGCATCATACCGAGTATATGTCAAATCGAATGTCTAAATGAAAGCATTTAATTCTGGAAGAATGTTTTACTTCAAATTCAAAAATCTACGTTAATAAAATTATTTGATAATAATAAATTGAATAATAATTGATTTAATTCAATCAGAATAACAAAATATTTTGACAGAGCTCTCAGTATCAGTCCAACATCAGGGGCAAACTCACCAGCCATTGGTTTTTTACGTTTTTACGACGAATTCGGCTTTCCATTGGAATGTCATAGTCCTCCGATTTTTTCGCAGCAAGAATTATTGCCTATCCTACAGTGTGACTTCGTTACGAATTGACTCTATTTTTGTAACTAATTGATCAATATTCAAGCCCTTGCTTCCGATCCAATCCAATCTGCGCACAGATATTATTTCCCTTAGAATATAATTCCAAAACAAAAGATAGCAAAGAAACGTAAAATCACATGCTGCATGGATAAGGTTCTGTGCCTACATTTTCTTGTTGATCACTTAACTTTTCAATTGCAGCCACAATCCCATCAAAATTTTCGGCCAGTACTTTTACTGCAGCATAATGAGCACTCCAATGCGTTGTTAAGAGTCTTTTAACAGTTGCTTTGTTGTGTTTAACAAGCACTTCCCAGCGGCTAGTCGAAGCAGAAAAACATGTAAAAATTGCTTCCACTGTTCCGAAAAACGTTACACAAGCTACATTTTGTGCAAACGAGTGTTGGTCACATAAATTAATTGAATGATCTATGCAGCCCACAAAAATTGCTTTGTTATTTTTTGGTTTAATAATAGCTTGCACTCCTCCATGTATACTACTCATGACAGCTGCATTATCATAACCTTGGGAACGACCATTCATAACATCTATACCGTCATTTTTAAGATTTTTACACTGAAAAAAACATGACCTATTTCCAATCGTAATGCAGTTGTCTCAACCTCACCGTGCGGCCAGATATTGCGAATCGAACTACGAGATTGATTCAACAACTGTACTATTATAAGCCGGCAATCACATGAAATATTTAAGTGAAAATAAAATATAGTTCAATTAATCTCAAATACTTAAATTTTAAAATGAAAAATTCATGATATAAGGCCAAAGAAATATGTTTTCATGGAAATAGTTATTAACTTTATTGAACTACATGAACTTGCATCCAATATAAGGATATAACACTTTATTTTTTAAATAAACCTCATTCTGTTGTCAGGACAATGTTACTGAGTACTAAGTAGTTGTCCCAATCACGGTGAAATTGTTTGTAAATATCTTTTCTTTGCATGAATAATAAACTGCCAACTTCTAGATGAGGTTGTCATTAATTCAATTATTTTTTCAGTGTAAGAATTTCATCGCTTAAATCAGCGGCTGTTTTTCCATGTAAAGGAAAAAATCCAAGGAATACTTCCTTGATTTCCACTTTTCTACCATCAATTTACACATAACGAATCACTTCTGATATTTGATCAATATGTGAAATGTCAGGTGTGCTATCAAACATAATTAACAATAATTTAACAATTAACAATAACAAACACGGTGACGGCTTCAATACAATGGTTTTAAAGATTTGTCTTCCAGAAATGACTTTTTTTACAATAGCTTTATACCGGTCCCCCAACAAACGTAACCCAAACTTTTTTAATATACTGACAAAAATTATGGACGAGATTAGAGCAAAGTCCCCTAATTGTGAAGTTATCGTTACCGGTGACTTCAATGTCCACAACAAATCATGGTTGGAATTCTCCAAATCGACCGACGATGTTGACAATAGTGGAAAACTGGCAGAAATTTTTGCCGCGTCTCAGGGCCTATTCCAAATTGTTAAAAGCCCGACTTTCACTCCCCGTAATGGCGGTGATAATAGTTTTCTTTTAGATCTCTATCTTACCACAATACCAGATATTACGAGTGTCGATGTCGCGAAAGGTAGTATTGGAAATTCTGATCATTATTTAATCTCATCAGTTATCAAAACTGATTTACTTAAAACTACAGCTCCCAAACCCCGTAAAATATTTCACTACTCAAAAATGGATAAGAGTGGTCTTCAAAATTTTTTCCATGGTTTCCCTTTCGACCGTCATTGTTTTTACACTGACAATGTAAATGTTTCTGCTCAAAACTTTACAGAAACCATCCAATTTGCTATCAATAAATTTGTCCCTTTCTCCATAGTAAAACCCAAACAAAAATACTTGTATTCGAAAGCTGCCAAAACGGCACTTAGAAACAAACGTAGATCATTTAATATTTGGATTCATAACAAAACTCCCACTAATCGATCCCAATATCTAAAGGCCAACAAAATATCTAATCAGATTATCTCAAACGAAAAGTCCGAAATTGACAGAGCGAAAGCCTCAAAACTTACGTCTATGTCTGTTTCTGACAAGAGTTTCTACAGTGCCATTAATTCTTTAAATTCTGGTACAACATTTTCTATTTCCCCTATTATTGATGGTGATTTAATCGTCAATGATCCCGCAAGAAAAGCTAACTTGTTCGCTGGACGCTTTGCTCTGAACTCCAGTTTTGGAAACTCCTAAAGAAATACCCCAAATCCAGTCTTCAGGAGTTAATATGAATGAACTTCACTTCAAACCCAAAATAGTCGCTAAACTTTTAAAGGGGTTAAACATCAACAAAGCATCAGGAATGGACAATATTCCACCCATTATTTTAAAAACCTTTTCCAAAGAACTTGCACCAACTTTAACTAACATATTCTACCAATCCTACAAATCTGGTATATTTCCCTCGTGCTGGAAGTTGGCAAATGTCCAGCCCGTCCCCAAAAAGGGACCAAAATCCGATATCTCAAATTATAGGCCAAAAGCTTTACTATCGGTCCTATCCAAAGTCTATGAGCATTATATTAATACACATATTTCAAAATTTCTGGAAGAAAATCATTTAATATCCGACAGCCAATACGGTTTTCGAAACAAAAGATCAACTACCGATCTATTAAACTATGTAGCGCATTGTTGGAACAGCATACTTGATAAAGGTGGTGAAACATACGTTATCGCTTTAGACATCTCCAAGGCATTCTATCGAGTCTGGCATGCCAACTTAATCAACAAGCTCGTTGTGTACGGTTTTCATCCCAATGTTGTGAAGCTGATTCAAAATTTTCTATCCAACCGATACATTTCGGTAACCTTAGACGGATTTTCTTCTGAGTCTAAACTAATTAACGCTGGTGTACCCCAAGGCTCAGTATTGTCCCCAACCCTATTTTTGATTTATATCAACGAATTGTTGAAAATCACCAGTAACCCAATAAATAGTTTTGCAGATGATAGTACTCTGCACAAGTCGTTCGAGCCTCTTCCTTCAAAAGGTAAAATGCACGAACGAATTAATTCTACCCGGAGAGACGCTGCCATAAACGTGAACCAAGACCTGAATAAAGTCGCCAACTTGGGTGACCAAAACCTTGTCAATTTCAACTCCACCAAAACACAGCTGTTGATTGTTTCCAGATTAAAGACCGAGTTCCCCAAAGATATTTTATTTAGTATGTGTGATGAACCAATAGGTGAATGTAAAAACATTCATTTATTGGGTGTCACAGTTTCAAATGACCTACTCTGGAACGATCATGTAATGGCGATGGCAAAAAGCGCGTCTAAAAAACTCGGCCTGCTAAATAGATGCAAAAAATTTTTCACTCCATACCAATTGCTTCATGTTTATAAGTCCTATATTCGTCCCTGTATAGTACTGCTGTCAAGTTTGGGGTGCTGCCTCTGTTTCCATCTTGGCCCTCTTGGACTCTTCAAAAGCGAGCTATACGAATTGTAGGTGATCGAACTTTGACATCAAAACTTGATTCCCTACAACATCGTCGCACTGTTGCTGACCTCGTTGTTTTTTACAAATATCGTCATCAGCAGTGCTCAGATGAAATCAGCGGCATCATGCCTCAAACTTATTCTTACCCCCGTTCCACTCGGCAATCGGCTGCCGCAACCAGTGAAACGGTAAAGATTCCGCGCTGTCATACTGGCAGATCGCAGAGAGACTTCTTTGTCCGAACTGCGTACAAATGGAATAGTTTGCCGGAACACTTAGTCTCAGGTGGCTTCAACCCACGCCAGTAGTTAGAACGCCAGTAGTTGTGGGACCCAGGTCTAGACCTAGGTCTTAAAAGGTATTTATGTGTTGTTGTGACACATATTCTAAACCCTATTACACAACACATTTTATTAAAAAAAAAAAAAAAAAAAATTCCAAAATATTAAACCGATTTAATTTCGTTGACAAGCTTAAACTTTACGTGGTTCGCTAAAACATTTATGAACTCATTTTGTGATCACCTGATATGGTGACAAATAGGATACTTTTGGTGATTTACCATTTACCTCCAAATTCAAAATGTGTTCTTTGGGATCGGGTGTTCATCGGGTTTTGTAACACATTTATAGATGGATCCAGATATGCTCTGAACTGCATCTATTTTAGCCTGTTTGGTCTTTCTCTGCTGGAACCCACTTTTTCTTTAAGAAGTATGAACTCCTCGTAGCATATTTATTTTTTAGGGTATTCGCTAAACGAAATCTAAAAAAATATTTTTAATTATAGTATAGGTATCAGCAAAGCATTAATTCTAAATATATTTGTAAGATACATATAAGTCTAGTTCATAATAAGTACACTGTGTTAATGAGTAAATACACCTCCAAGAAAATTAATTTATTTAAATTTCCTTGTAACAACTTATATTAAATAATGTTTGATAAAATGGAATATACAAAATACAAATCATATGCCTAATATTATAAGGAACTATTTAAAACAATATAAATATGAAATCCTAAAAGATATTTTATATAAAGAATTAAAACCAAACTTAAATATCCGATTAGAATCATGCTCAATAATTTGCAAAATTAATTGTGATTTTTATGAAATATTTTACATCGGGGAAACCGGAAAATGTTTTAAAGATTGATTTAAGGAATACCTTCTTAAGAAGAAAAATAAACAAAATTTAAAGTCTATTTTTGCAACCCATTTACATAGTTAATAACAATAGCTACACCACTTTTAAAAAAAATTGAAGGCTTTACATTTATGCAGCGAAGGATCTCTAAAAGAATCACTTGATGAGTTTGAAATTTACAAGGGATTTAAAACCCAACAAAATGTAATTTTAAATGATAAACTTTCATTTAATTCAAATAAAACTGAAAACAAACAGTATGAGTATGTATCTACCTATAAAAATTTGCAAAACTGCATTAATTGCATAACTGCGATTTTATTCCACAGTAATTATTTGTGTGTCCATTGAAAAACGATCTATTCCAATTTATTCATTGAGTTTCAAGATAAAGGAAAAAAAATTATTTTGAGATCATTTACAAACACGGTGATTTGATTGTTTATTTGTTTCCTTAGGTGTTTGCATTTAATTTGTTTGAAATGTAAAACATATATTAGGTAGTAAAGATAAGCTGATATTTTAGAAATAATTTTGGAATAGAGACATAATTTTGGAATAGAACAGAACTCAAGGGTGCCACCCTATCGACACAGGGTGCACATTATCGACGTAAACCACATTTCCTATACAAAATGCTAAAGAATCATTCTTGCAAACTAAATAATATACCCTTAAAAAAAGTCAATATGGTATCTATAAGAATATTCAAAGCTATTGAGTAATTGTGGTGATGGTATTCAATGCTCAACATGTTGATTCGATTAATTGTGTTAAAATTTTATTTCACGTAATAACTCAAAAATTTGAAAAAGTAGAATAGATTCTTTTTTAACCAATAGAACACATTTATAGGACACATTTATAAGTTATCACAATTTATAAATTAAAATTATATGGATAACCTGGTTAAAATGGTTTCTAAGTGATTTATCGTTGAAAACATTGTGATGCTTTGTGTAAGTTCTTTACGGTCGGGTGTCACCCCAAAACGGGTGATACCCGGGGCAATTTTTGTTATAATATTGCACTAAAATTCGCCTTTTACGATAAGAAACGATTTAAACGGATAGGAATAAACAAAAAAAAAATAATGTAAAAAAAACCCTTGAAAACGATTCAAAACGATAGGATATTGCACTAAAATTCGGCTTTTACGATAAGAAACGATTAAAACCGATAGGAATTAACAGAAAAAAAATAATGTGAAATAACCCATTGAAAACGATTCAAAACGATAGGATATTGCACTAAAATTCGGCTTTTACGATAAGAAACGATTAAAACGGATAGGAATACACAAAAAAAAATAATGTAAAAAAATCCATTGAAAACGATTCAAAACGATAGGATATTGCACTAAAACTCGGCTTTTACGAGAAAAAAAACGACTAAAACGGATAGGAATAAACAAAAAAAAAATAATGTGAAAAACACATTGAAAACGATTCAAAACGATAGGATATTACACTAACACTCAGCTTTTACGAAAAGAAACGATTAAAAAGGGTAGGAATAAACAAAAAAGAATAATGTGAAAAAACCCATTGAAAACTATTCAAAACGATAGGATATTGCACTAAAATTCGGCTTTTACGATAAGAAACGATCAAAACGGATAGGAATTAACAGAAAATAAAATAATGTGAAATAAAAGAATAAAAGACCGCATAGGAAACGATAGAAAACGGTCTATCGGTTTCTATCGTTTTCTATCATTTTTTTTTTACAAGGGAGGCTTTAATTCTCATACATGCAGGGTTACCAGATTTTGAAATGACCAAGTCGGGACAAAAAAGTTAAAATTTAAAAAAATGAAATTTAATTAGCTAATAATAGTACATTATCAATTAATTAGGAGCGAAAGTGAAACTTTTTGTGTTGAGTCTATAGTTTTTTATAAATATGAAATTAATACATCAAAATTTTTATAAATATGAATTTTTATCGTCATAATTACTTCCAAAAAAGAGAAAAAACATTTAAATTTGTATGAATAAAATTTTTTTATCAAAGCAGCTTTTTCAAAATTTCATAATCCAATTGAAATAGCTGTTATTTTGTTGTCATATTAGGTACGTTCAGCCGACGTTAGCAGCTAACTTAAAGCTCTCAGCAGTTGAGAGTGAGCAGTTGTCAAATTTCTGAACGCATTGTTGATTTACAGCGTTTTTATTTAACAGCAATTGTGTATTTAAATGTCAAAATGCATTAAATGTCAAAATACATCAGTTCTGCGCATGTCAAAGCAAAAGTTGAGTTGGAAAGCATAAATAAATTCCGCTTTAAGAAACTGTGAACTGCTGACATCCAGCGTAAAGTCAACATGTCGTCTGAACGCGATCGCTTTCTCAACTTCTCAACTGTTGAGGTCGGCTGAACGTATCCATTTATACAATAATCTAAAATTTCATTATCCAATGCAACTGTTTTATGTTTTGTTGTCATATTAACATACCGTCATATTAACATACCGTTTTTTTGCATTATTACGCTTTTAAATATATTTCGAAATATTATGTATTCAATCCAAAATAGGAAAAAAATCATAAAAACTCATATTTGTGTCGATGGCGCCTTCAAGTCAAAATTGCAAAAAATTCAGATGCGTTCTTTCACTGTTAAGCCGACGATACAATAATTCAAAATATCATAATCCAATGAGAATCAACTTATTTTTTGTTGTCATAGTTATACAATTTGTTTAAAAAAATAACAAAATAACAAATAATAAATGCTACTTTACAGCCGCCGTAGTATAAAATAAAAATGGCGTTACTTTTGCAGCCGCAGTAAAAAAAGTAAGACTTTAACTAACTCCCTAGCGGCAGTAAAGTTAAACTTTACAGCCGTTTGCCGAAAAAATTAATTTCAAGCTAAAACTCAAAAATTTGCAAAACATACTCCGTTTAGTTGTTAAAAACCTATCAAACTTGTGTTTCCTTTTTAAATATAGAGATGGTTTTGTTGAACCTAAAAAGCGTTTGCAAGTTTCCGTATTTAAGACAAAAAGCTCGCTTTTCGGTTGTCCAAACCGATAAACCGCTCTTAAGGTGAAAAAGAAATTTGTTTTCAGTGAATATTTTAATACTGTATGTATATGTAAATAATACATAAAATAAAATAGCATGTGGATATTTTATCAGAAGACTTTTTAAATCTTCGGCAACCTATCCCGATTTTTTTTCACCATACGCACGGCACGGACTTTTATATTTTCTAATATACGTACGATGATTTTTGCCGTTCGTTGGGCATTAAACTTAACATTCTTTCGGGTTAACATTCGGTATCGAATAAATTAAACAAATAATTTTTAAGAAATTAAATAGAAGTTTTATAAAAATTTAACCAATTTCTTAAGAATTCTAGGTAGGTTTTTTTCATGTCAGAAATAAAACTTTTTGATTTGATGTTTATTACATCCATGTCTGTTACTCGAATTGCAAATTCTACAATATCACCTATAGGGTATCAACAATTTATACATGTCTGGTACTTTTAATAGTGTTAAAAGCCCAACATTTGTTATTGAAGGCATATCACTTCTTGTAAACGCCTAAGCTGTCCATTGCTTACACTCAAGCATTTTGGAAATTTTTTCTGACCATAAAATGTTGAATTTTGATCTGAACCTATGATCTCAATGTCTCATCTTATTCATTATTTCGTAAAATTAAAACAAATTGCAAGGCTATGTAGGTTGCAGACACTTGAGTTCGGTTCCTCTTCCCTAACTTACAACTCCTCAAAAAACTTTATTTTATTTTATTATTAAAACTTTCTTATTAAATTGTTTACGTTTAAATAAAACAATTAAATATTTAGACAACAATAGTTTGAATAATAATAATTCGAATCACAAAAATGTTTGCCAAAGCAATAAAGTATATTTTACAAGGAATCATATGACCGCAGTATATGTGTTTGCGGAAAAAATATAAGTTTATTTTTTTAGCAAACGCTTTTGTATTAATGCCCACAGAGATTAAAAAATTCTAACGTCCTAGAATTATAAAATGTCGAGTAAAGAAGTAATCAAAAATTACATAAGACGATCGTGTGTGCTCATTGTAGGTTGAATTTAATTCGCATTGCGGGACTTTTAGAAGAAAATCGGGACGCGGGCATCTATGTTTGAAATCGGGACAGTCCGAAATCGGGACGTCTGGTAACCCTGCATACATGAAAGTGAATATCGAACAAATACACAGACACCTGCTTGTTATAAATGTTCCAATTCGTAGCTAGGTATCCGGTATTTATCGAGATCCAATTTCGATGCTTTGCCACTGACAATTGTTTCGATAAGAAACAATATGTCAGGTTTATTTTTTTCGATGTAGTGATGAACCTCGTTTAGATTCGAATTGAGACCTCTTATGTTGGTGAAGTCAATGCTAAGCTGTTGGTTCACTCTGCTGCCATTTTGTTGAGACAAAGACTTACCCTTTGACATTGCAGGTATAGATACTGAAATTCGACCAGGGCTAAATTTCAACACTACACAGTACAAAAAAAACTGGGTATCTCTGTGACAAAAACACGCTCCATGCAACATTTGCACGATAAGGGAATAGTAAAAAAATGGGGACACAAAAGACACTAACAAAACTCGAAATACTTAGTAATAACTAAAACGAAATTTTATATTTCTTGTTACCAGGCAATACAAAACAAATTTATGCTTTAAAATAATAAATTTATTACATCAAAGCAATAAAAGGTAAAATTTTACCTGCCTACCGCCTGGTAACAGTAAATATAAAATACCAAATAATTTTTGAAGTGAAAACTTCTTTTGGCGCACCACACACAGATTTTTCCGTAGGTAGTAAGTTAGGCCGATCCGTCATGCTCTGAGGTGAAAGAAAAAAAATAATAATAAATAGTAATCTATCTATCATTTCTTAACGTTTCAAATTGCGTTGTGGATGTCGCGCTCGACTGATCTGCTGTAGGTAGTGAGTTCAATCCCTGGTGTGGTACATATTTTTTAATTTTTGTTAAATACCATTAAAATTATTTTTTTTTTATTTCTGAATTCATAAAAATAATAAAAATTTCTTTATACGAATTTTAAAAAATTGATCTATAACGCAGTTTTTTAAAACTATATTGCTACTGTCTTTTGCAATTTGCATTCGAGTCATCATGCTAAATAAATATTGAATATATATAAAATTGAAAGTACGTCTGTTTGTCCTTTATGCATTAATACATTAATCATCATGAAAAATTTTATTTAACTATCGTTTTAAACGGTAGTTTGCTTTGATCAATGTTTTTTTATTGAACATAATTTTTATGAAATTAAAAATAACGTAAAAAAGATAGTATAACCTGGAACAACTACATTTGTATATTAAAATTATATGTATTGGAATTTTATCATCTTCACTAAATGTGTTGTCGGTTTGGAATTGTATGTAATACATGTTTCTAAAATCAAGTGAAGACTTAATACTTGTAACTTGATACTTGATAAAATCGATTATATCGATTTAAAGCTCACAATTACGAGACGGAAATCGCATAAATTCTATACAAAGAAGCATAGCTTATGTATGATTAAACATGGATGGCAATCATGATAAATAAAATAATTCAAAATGGTGGCACTTAGCGGATAGTGATTTGCAAACGGCAACAATGCGCATTAATACCAATGAATTTGCTTAGCTTTCCGCAGGAAAATTTGTAAAATTAAAACTTGTTGATCTATGGGTGTGACAACCACGCGTACTTTAGTCCCTGCTATTGGCATATGAGTACTATTTTGACGATTATTTGGTTTACATTGTGAGGTTAGTGTGTGTATTTAGCGGTTTATCGTTCTGACTTGTTTCTCATTTATTCTCCTAATACGATCCAAATACTACTAATACGATATCAATTGGTTGCGATTGCCAATGAAGTTTTCACTTCTGCCGTGCGGTCTTAAGCACACTCTGTTTTTTTAATAAAGAACAATCTCACCAATTATATAATTGTACGCCTCCTATCTTCACTTCACTTTTATTTTCAATAACACTAATACACACTCAGTGTATTTTATCTTATTTTACCATTACTCTGCCTTTATAAAGATATACATGCAAAAATAAAATAAAACAAAATACAACTTATTTTTTTATTTTCGATCATTTTTTTTCTTTAAAATTTAGCAGACAACCTTCTTCTTCTGACTCCGGTTGATGAATGAAAAAATCCAATACAGCAAAGCGTTTGTAGCAAGCAAGTGATATCTTGTTGAGTCCGGCTATCAAATCACAAACATATCAAACGAATTGATTTTACGTAATGTACCGTAAATTACGTAATTGAACCAGAAGTCGTAATTGAACCAGCTGCTCGCTAGAATATAACAAAGTAAAATTAAAAAAATGGGGTTTCAAGCAGAACTTGATTATTTAACGTCTATAAGGAAAACGTCATTGATTAATTACCATAATTATTATTCCTCCGAATATACTCAGACTCTAATAAATAAACTTAAATATTCTATACTGCAAATCTAAATGTGATTAATTTTTTAATTTAGTCATATGCATTCTTTCAGATTTTGCCACCTAAAGACAAAAATTTTCCGGGCCTATGGCCTGGGTTGAACGGACCTTCACGTAAGTCTATACTACTGATGCTATTGTTATGTAAAGGATAACGTTTTAATTTTCTTTTACACTTTTTTTCGCTTAAATTTTATTTTGTTGTCTGTCTGTCTGTGAACAAGGCATCTCAGAAACTATTTGACATATTGACTCCAAATGTGGTACTCAGGTATCTTAGGGCAAAACATCTTTTGTCGTTGATTTTTAGATCTCCAGGTTAATTGTATATGTATCGAGATATTGGGGTCAAAAGGTAAATCAAAATGTGTATATGGCTGTCTGTATGTGAAAACGATATTTCAGCGACTACTTAGTCTTTTGACCCTAAATTTGGTACACAGGTATTTTATCTCAATAAATTCCAAGACATACCAAAATATGATTATAAGAGGGTCAAAAATTGTATGCGTGTCTGTCTTTGGACACGATATCTCAAAACTTAGTTGGCCTATTTAAAAGCCAAATTTAAACAGGCATCTAACACCAATTTTGCTATGTAACCCGAGATATGGTGATCCAAAAATTTGAATATGTGTGTGTCCAACAGACAAAATATCTCGGTTCAACTACTTGTTCTATTGACTCCAAATCAGTTTTTTTTATTTTTGTTGATATCTCTTGAAACGGCAGGTTACTTGGATCTTTGTTGCGCAGTTCATTTCTTTTATCAGACTAGCAGATTTTATTATTATAGATATTAAGTCTATTACTAAGATCTTCGGAAGATAACCAAGGTTGGCAAATATCATGATATTTATATAAATATTAAAATATCCGATATATCTTTATATATATAATTCTACTGTACGTGTGTATGAACTGAACACCTCCTAAACGGCTGGACCGATTTGAATGAATTTTTTTGTGTGCGTTTGGGTGGCGCTCGCATGGTTTAGATTCATAAATCAGCCCGGCAGAGGCGCTGCAGTCGGTATTGTCACTGAACTCCTCCTAAACGGCTAAACCGATCCGAATGAGTTTTTTTTGTTTGCGTTTGGGTGGCGCCCTGAATGGTTAAGATTCACAAATCAGCCCGGCAGAGGCGCTGCAGTCGGTATTGTCACTGAACTCCTCCTAAACGGCTGAATAGATTTGAATGAATTTTTTTGTATGCGTTTAGCTGGCACCCTCGATGGTTCAGATTCACAAATCAGCTCGGCAGAGGCGCTGCAGTCGGTATTGTCACTAAGCTCCTTCTAAACGGCTGTACCGATTTCAATGAATTTTTTTGGTATGCGTTTGGGTGGCGCTCTGGATGATTTAAATTCACAAATTAGCCCGGCAGAGGCGCTGCAGTATGCGGTATGCATTTGGGTGCCACCCTGGATGGTTTAGATTCACAAATCAGCCCGGCAGATGGCGCTGCAGTCAGTATTGTCACTGGACTCCTCCTAAACGGCTTGACCGATTTGAATGAATTTTTTGGTATGCGTTTGGGTAGCGCCCTGGACGGTTTAGATTCACAAATCAGCCTAACAGATGGCGCTGCAGTCGGTATTGTCACTGAACTCCTCCTAAACGGCTGAATTGATTTGAATGAATTTTTATGTATGCGTTTGTGTGGTGCCCTGGATAGTTTAGATTCACAAATCAGATCGCGATGCAGTCGGTATCTAGGTTATTTATCCATACTGCAACTAAACGGCTGGTTTATTGAGACTCGAGTCAATATAATTCAACTATTCTTTATCCTACTCGCTTCGGTATTAGTTACTCTTCTTTTATTGATTGCAATTGTAATTTCAATCAGTCTTTACTCATTTAACTTCATTAAAAACGTTCAAAACATATAACGCATAATAAAACTTCCAACAGTTTTAACTGTTAAATGTACTAGCATTTTTTAAAAACAAAAAATACGAAACAAAAATTTCCTTAGTTAATTTCCTCAACAGCGGCAAAACTAATTTCTCAACAAATTTTTTTTTTGTAAAGAATATTAATGCAAATGTATTTTATCTTTTTCCTAAAAATAAAAAAAAAAATAGAACAAAAGAAATAAATTTTTGGTTTCATTTTAAATAAATTAAAAGATGCAGCATTGAGTTCCTCTCCTCATCAAATTCGCCAATTATTCGCCATACTATTAACGACATGTTTTCCATCTCAAGCTTCTGTCCTGTCGAACAAATATAAAGATTCCATGAGCGACGACATTCTGCATCGCATTCGGATCGCTGATCAAGATCCCAATATCGATTTTTCGCAGGAAATATATAACGAGGCGCTAATAAAGATTGAAGATATTTGCATTCTGTTTTCAAATATGCCGCTCATTTATTTTGGTATGCCCTCACCTAACCACCCAGCAACAGACATCATTAACAGCGAGATTCAGCGCGAACAACAGTTCGCAATGCACTATGGCCCACAAGCATTTGCTTCAGCTCTCGATAGAATGATGAACGATCTAAATAATAACACCAGGCTTTTCGGTGGTGCTTTACTGCTGCTGTCCGGTGATTTTAGACAGACATTGCCGGTCATTCCACGCGCTACATATGCGGATGAAATTAACGCATGTATAAAACAATCATATCTATGGCGAAATGTCAGTACGTTACGTCTTAACACAAATATACGTGTTCAACTGCAAACATTCTCCGAGCAATTGCTCAACATTGGAAATGGAACAATACCATTGCATGGAGACATACAATGCATCATATTGCCAGACAATTTCTGCAACATGGTAAATACGAAAGATGCTTTGATTAAATCATATTTCCAGATTTACAAGCTAATTATATTAATCATGCATGGCTTCGTGAACGAGCTATTTTAGCCGCAAAAATATCAATGTTGATGCTATTAACTTCAAAATACAACAGCCATTGCCCGGTAATGAGATATTGTTCAAATCGATCGACACTGTTACCGATCCTGACGAAGCAGTCAACTATCCTGTTGAATTTTTGAATTCGCTGGATTTACCAGGAATGCCACCACATAACTTGCGATTAAAAATTGGCTCACCTATCATTTTGCTTCGGAATTTAAATGCACCTAAGCTATGCAACGGTACAAGATTAGTCATAAAAAAAATTATGGGCAATGTTCTTGGAGCTACAATTTTGAACGGCAAATTTGGAGGTGAAATTGTTCTCCTGCCACGAACCCCAATGATCCCTTCAGACTCACCCATTCCATTCAGACGTCTGCAATTTTCAATTCGTCTGGCATTTGCCATGACTATTAATAAGTCACAAGGTCAAACAATATCAATTTGTGGGTTGGATCTAGAAAATCTGGTCTTTTCGCATGGCCAATTATATGTGGCGTGTTATCGCGTTGGAAAACCGTCAAGTTTATTCATTTATACTCCTCAGGAATTGACTAAAAATATTGTTCATCAACTCGCATTAAGATAAAATTAAACAAACAATATTGATTATAACGAATTGTTTTTAGAAAAATTGATGTTATTTCAAAATAAAGAATTATGAAATTATTATACTATTTGCCTTTCATTTCATACTTTGTTTAATATTCTAATCGCTTGAATTATCATGCAGGACAACGTCTGTCGGGATGATGTCTTTGATAAGTTTAATAATTACTTATTGTCGAGAATATTACTTTCAACAATTACTGTAAGCTTAATCACTCACAAAACGCCAAAAAATTAATTATTCATTAGGGTGAGTTTCACCATCCTCAGTTGAGTTAAAGTTAAGTTAAATTTAACATAACTGCCACTTAACTGAAAGAAATGGGTTTCACCAGTCTCAGTTAGCTAAATATTAAGTTCATTTTGTATCATTCAGTTATCTCTCGGTTACAGTTAAATGGCGGTTACAGTTAAACTAACTTTAACTTTAACCGAGGATTTTGAAACTGACCCTAATTCTTTTTGCATCATTATCTTCTATTTATAAAAATTAATGTGTGTATGTTTAAAATTTGTAAATGGTTTGTATTCATCTTCATCGAATGTATTGTCACTATTCTAACTGCCCTTGCTGACCATTAAATGACATCACGAATACAATTTTTTTGCAATTTTTTTAATAACCTACCAGTAAAGAAAGCGTATATTAAACGGCATGAGCACTGTGAACATTTGTGAATCTATTTTTGTTCTGTATAATATTCTATATAGAGATGACACTCTATATAGAGATGACACTAATGATCTACTAATCCAACAAGTCATTTAAATTTTTTTATTGCTTACTTCAAAACTTATTCGATTGCTAATTTTTCATATATCCGATCTGCAGCCAAATTCTGTAACTGTGAAGCGGTGAAGTGATAAAAATTTTTTCGTTTCTTTTCATTAAAAAACTTATCACTTCACCGCTTCACAATTACAGAATTTGGCTGCTGATCAGCTGGTTTTCATTCATATTTTTAAAAATAAAATTGAAAATTATGCTAGCATTTCTCACTACCTCCTTTGAAATCATTGCTTCTAAGTCAACAAAATGTCTACGCAAAAACTTTATTGATAAGCGTAGCGAAGCACGCCGGGCCTGCTAGTTATACTATACAATATTTAGTAGGGGGCGTTCTTGTATTACGTAAGCAATATTTCTACGGTTTAAGACCCCTCTTCCATGTATAAACAAAGGGGTTTATATTTTTTTTATCTTACGTAATGTTTTTATCTATTTGTATCTTAGATTATGATATTCCCCTTCCCTTGGGCATCAAAAATGAGAAAAAATCGAAGAATCTCTCTCCTTCCCAAGCATGCTTACGTAATGCTTGAACTAACCAAATAAAAACAAGGAACTATTTAATTTAGGTAAAACAATTTGTTACAAACACCAAAATTAAATAGAAATTTTAAAACAAATAAAAAATTACATATTTACTTGAATATTTAAGCCAACAAATTTATAGGAACCTTCTTATTAATGTTAAATTATCGTCGAATTCGTAAGAATCAATGTTATGTTCCGATGTTCCTTCTGGTAAAGGATGTTAGAAAACGTTAGAATTGCCCCAAATTCAACCAATATCTGCTTTTTTTGTATTTAAATAAAAACGTCAATTTGCCAGCTTTTTCCTTTCCAAGCCTATCACGTAGCTTCAATTGCACAAGTCCAAAAACGAAAACGTTTTCTCAAGAGATGTGGTATATCCGACACTGCACTGAGCAGCTGTTTACATAAAGATAAAAGTCCTGTGTATTTGCCAAAGTTGCATTATTAAAAGTTATTCCTTTACATTACACCATTGGTTGACTGTGTATTTCTAAGCTGAGATCCAAATATGTACATATTTTGAAAATGGTGTAGATTCTGATAAAAGCACCATTACAAATGGAGTGAAGTCTGAATTAATTTTATTTAAATAAGTATATGCTTCTTCTCTTTGGTGGCTATTCAAACGTTTGCTTAAAAATCGAAGGTCAAGCATATTAGATAGGTAAAGAGGACCCTCTAAAGCAATATCTTTCCTTCGATAAAAATGTTTCTTTACTTATAACGGTTGCGCTAGTTTAAGATCGAGTTCCAGTTTATGCTAAAAATTAACTACATCGGGTATAGTTATACCTCTTTAAGCTCCTTCTTTAAGCGACTGCTATTGACTCTAGGTAACTTAGAATATGTTAAGCATTCATTACAATATTTATTTATGTTATGTATAATTTTAGTAATGTCAGGATGTCTGTCATATTTGTAGTCTTGCTGAATATAGCTGAACCAGGTTACCAGCTATAGCTTAACTAGGTTACTTAGATTTTCCAAAAATGACTTGTTGGCATCGGCCATCGTGTTCCAACGAACATTATGGGGTCAAATGAGATTCTTTTGGAGTGTTTCTTCTGCAAAAGGAACAGGTAAATGTTTATTTCGAAAATATTTTGCTACACGTACAATTCGACCAGTAAATGCAGAATTGTCCAAGTCGAATGCCAATAGGTTTAATGAATGTGTTGGACATCCAAATTGTATTAAGTTGTCACCCTCTACGCATCTTCCCATTTTAGCAACATTAATAGTATTATCTGTAAATATACTTCAAACTGGCGAATTTTTAGTGGCGCTAGGAATTGGCGCTAGGTAATTTCTTATTCTTAGGTATTCTGATGTATGATTTTTACGATATGCATCAACAGTATCATACAGATTCACCGAACTAAGCTACAAAAGAAGTACATATTATTGGTTCGTTATGTATGTTTCCATTCCATCCAAAGACATTTATACAATTTCCCAATCATATTTATTTTCACATTCAATCATTGGTTCGGAATAAACTTCATTTAAAATACGTCCTCCAATCTGGAGTCGACTACTCGGAGGAACATAACCTCGTCCCGTTTGGCATTTTATTACAACGATATACCATTAACAACCCAATACAATACACATTCAAATTTTAAATCGACAAACTTCCAAACTCCTGAAGAAATAATGAAATAAACATTCACTCAATTTTGTTTTTAAAATAACTCGAAAAAAATTCGGAGGGTCACATAAATACGTTTATCCATAATAGGTATGCGTTCTGCGGGCAGAGTGTTGCCACTGTTAACAGTTTTTCTAACTTTAAGATAGGAACAGTTAGGTGTAACTTTTTTTAAAAATACAAATCATGATATATATCGGATATATTTATATATATCATGCCAACGTTGAAGATAACATAAATCTTTATGCGTGATCTGATGATATTGCTATTTTTATTTTCCATAATGAGGCTCTGGCGAGTGATATATGTTGTTGTTGTTGTAGCGACGGCAAGTGATAGATCGTCGGTGCTGCTGTTATTGGGAGTAATACATGTTGTTGATGAGTCGTTGAGTATTCCGATTTGTAATTGCTCAATTTGTACCGATAAATGAATCCTTTTTTGATTGTTGGTAAGGGTAGAGCGATGTCGCAATGTTCCCATTGTATCCCTTAGAGCAGCAACTATGTGGGTGAAATATATATGTTTATCAGCATGATTTCTGTTTTACCAGATGTTATAGTTTTGTATGATAGTGTTCAAATCATAGGTATTGCGGAACCTAATATCGCAGCGGATGAAAAAAACAAGCAGTTGAGGTCCTTGGAAATAACTATGTATTCATATATGAGTTAAACTTTGTCTAGTGTATGACTACTACTTGAATGTTGTGTTTTTTAATGAATTGTGTGATTAAAGTGTATCCTCTGCAGATTAATTGAGGGATCCGTAACGGAACTAGTTTGGTTTAGTTTGTGTAGTCTTATTGTAAGTTGTTGTAGTGTAATTATTATTAGATGGTGTATTGCTGTTACTATTGATGCTATTGATTGTGTTGAAGCAACGTGGTGTTTATAATAAGGGTTCCAAAATTTGTGAACGAGCGCCAAGCATTTTTTCAGGTGACACCATTCGTTGCATCTCACTGACCGAGCAATGTCAAAATTTGCGTTTACCTGGATTAAATTCTATTCCAGCTCTTTGAACTAGGTTGCGGCACAACTTTATTCTTGTTGGCCCTTAGTAGAAAATCGTTTCGACCAGGTAGTTTCCGTGGTGACAGCCCATCGTTGCGACACCCACACGAGTTTTTCCATGAAATGTTGTTAAAATTTATGGAAGTTTCTGATCCAATCGCTTGACTACATTCAACTCATGTATTTGTTTTTTTGTTTTATTTATTTCCCTTTCAATAGGAGCCATTAATTTTGTTGATTGATATCAATGCTTTGTTCATCATGATTCTGTAAGAAGCGTAACAATTTATCGTTTTTAATTTTTTATAATCAAAAACTTATTAAAATAGTCCGTCTTTTGTCCGTAAAGCAAGCTACAGACAAACAATCAATTTGTCAATCAATTGAAAACGAAAATAAACGAAATAAAATTTAGGGGATTTTTACACTAAATTTTATTTCGTTTATTTTCGTTTTCGAATTGATTGACAAATTGATTGTAGGTCTGTACCATACTTAATAAAAATTGAATTGTGCATTTAGTGGTTCGATCATAAGGTTGTTATGGTATAACTTATACCAGACGTTGCAAATGTCAGAGTAAAAAATTTTCCTAGTCGGTGTAATTCAAAATTTATGCTTATTCTAATTAGGTAAAACAGAATTTAAAATGATTTCATGATTTTTTAATGGAACTTAAAAAATATTTTTTAAACACATACATTTTGAAACATTAGTATGTATATCGATTTATTTTTGTTTTTTGTATTGTATAGGTATTCCAAAAGTCTTACTTTTAATTTAAAAATTAATGTAGTTCAATTTGTTTCTTGTTTTCATATTAAAAAAGCTATACAATTGTTAAATTTTTAAATTAATACTTATAAAAAAGATTATTTAACGATAAAAATTAATAACAAAGAAAATAAATAATATATATTCTGTAAAACTATTAACAAACAATTTAACTATCGTAAAGTAATTCGAGTTTTTTTCAAATAAAATTTTATCCAACAAAAGTTTTGTATTTGTTATTATATTTTGTTTTAAATAAATAAATATACTTAAATTAATTATTTATCCCGTATTATTTAATGGACGACTTATTCGATTTGGTAACGTCATTGTTCGAATTTCCCATCTAATTTCATGTGGCAAACATATTGGTTCAATATTTTTTTCAAGTACTGTCATTATGGCTAACGTTTTTAATGTTGGATCAAAGTCTAACATGTGGGTGTCATCATACTCCATTAATTTATTATTAACGGTCGTTGTTTGATTATGATTTTCTGGACTAAAAAGAAAAGACACATTATATTAATAATTAAGATTTAAATTGTATTGTGATGAATCAATAAAAGCTGTTTTGTGCTATTTAGTATTTACACATATAATTTGTTATTTGTTCACCCTCATGTGACTCAGCAGTATTAACTTTAATAACTCAACTTAATCATTTGAACTTCCGACTATTTTTATTACAACCTCTGATAGGTTGATAAAAATGTTTATAAAATACATTATTCCGAAATCGTGTTTAAATAGCATTGATCTCTGTTATCTATTGTTTACATTTAAGAATCAATACGATAATTTAAAAAATTTAATTTTTAGAAAAAAACAAAATGTGTACCTTGTTCCACCAAATAAATATAATTTTTTTCCTAAAACTATGCAGACTTGTCTTCTTCGTGGCTTTGGCGCGTCGCCTCGAGGCTTTATTAAATTCCATTTATTTTCTATTGTATCATAAGAATATAAATCATTAAAATGCTGATCAAGAATACCATTGTATCCACCAAAAATATAAATCATATTATTATACACAACTGAAAACACAAAAAAAAATTATTTCGATTAGTTTAAATGAATTTATTTTTAAATAGAAAAAAGTCGGACAAGTGCGAATAAAATTCGATCGCCAAGGGTGCCGTGAATGTAAAAGAACACAATATCAAAAGTAAATGACATAAAGTTATGTTGTAAAGTTTTTATATCGCCAGACTATGGACGCATAACAGAATAAATGTTTAATCGTAAACGTCAATAGTAAATGTCAATCACATCTACATTGATCAAAAATATTACTTGAGGTTAAATTTTATCCATAGCTGTTTATGTTGGCTAAAGAAAGATTGAACCAGTATTTTAATGGTTTAAATTTTGAATATTTGTTCTATAAAACCGCGTCGAAATATAGGGTGGTATACATACACTTATAATAGCACCTTTTTTACCAATAACTTAAAAATTGTGCATCGCAAAATTCTAAAAAAAATTGCAATGTTTTGGTGCTCTTTCAAATGATACCTCACTCGCTTGGGTCAATTTTTTTTACCCTCCTTACACCCATCCCCTAAACACACAGAAATATAATTATTTGAGAGTTCGCTATAATTTTCGTTCAAAATATAGCAAATTTCCTGTCTCTATGAATTTTTTCAATTTTTACTGCCTATCAGTGTCGAAACGGGGGGGGGGGGGGTACGGTCTGGAATTTGCACATTTTTTAGAATAACTCAAAAACTGTGTACCGCAAAATTCTAAAAAAAATTTTGCATGCCCTCAGGGATCACTGGTCTGATTAGACCGTGATACTGGCAGTGATGAGAAATAGAAACAAAATTTTTAGTTTACTTCTATTTCCATTCTATAATTTTACGTTCAAACAAAATAAAAAGAAAAAAAGCAACAAAATTATTTTGTTTCGTTCTATTCCGTTTTTCGTCCTTTCTATTTAAGTTCTACAATTTGGTTTATTATTCTACTAATGTTTGTTACTTTATACTTACAAATAAGTAATAACTAATAACGTCAATTTCTCCATTTGAATTAAATATAAAATAAGTGATAAGCGCCGTGCAGTGTGGCTTGTGAATAACCTATTTTTGGGTAATGTATTTAATTTTTATTTTTAAGTACATAAGAATTTAAATATCATGATTGTTTTTTAAAGGACGTTGAAATAATAAATCACAAAAATGATGAACACTAAAGAGATTCACACAAAATTAAAACAAAAAATATATACAATAAGTGCAAAACGTCCGCATCAACGAAGTGTTGTTTGGGATTGTTTTGGATTTATATTAGGAGAGGACAATAATTTAGAAGGTTACGTCGGCTGTCGAGAGTGTAGCAAGGTTTTGAAACACAATAAGAAAACGACATCTAACTTGCGCAATCATAAGTGTGTTGAAAAATCATTATCGAAACAAGTTCAGTTAAGTTCAGATGATAAAAAAATCTTGACATCTGCTTGCGTTCTTTGGACTGCGATGGATTGTGTACCGTTTTCAACTGTCAGTGGAAAGGGATTTATTAATCTAATAAAATCCATTTTTAGTTTAGCAGAAAATTACGATAATCCATCACAAATTAATGTTGAAAATATATTGCCACACAGAACTACTGTGAGCTACAATATAGAGAAAGTGAAGTCTCATTTCTTTAGCGACATTAAATCGGAAGTAGAAAACATTTCAAAAAGAAAAGATTTCAAAAAAAATTCGTTCATCGGAATAACGATCCATTATTTTAAAAATGGCCGTCTTCTGGAACGCATTCTAGCAGTTGAAGATTTTGAAAATAAGTCGGCTACAGGAGACAACATTTTAAATAAAATCGAAAACATAATGGCCAGATACGGGGTATTTGATTTGAAAAAGTTCGTTTTTGTAACCGACCGAGGATCTAATATGGTGAAAGCGCTTGAAAAGTGTAATAGAATTAGCTGTGCTGATCATTTGATCAATAATATCTTGGAAAGTGGGACTAAGGGCTGCAAGCGGTTTAAAGATTTGCTACAAGCATGTCGAAATGTAGTATCTTACTTCAAGCGGTCATTAAACCTACAGAACAGATTGTCGAGTACACTCAAGTTGGAGGGCGCGACCCGCTGGAACTCAAAAGTTGATATGATAAAATCCATCATAGACAATTTTGAGAAAATAAAGGAGATTGTTTTGGAAAAACAAGATAGAAATTTACTAATAGGAATTGATTTAGAAACTCTTCAGTACTTATTTACATTTCTTGAGCCATTCAAAATCGCAACACTTGAACTGGAAACCAGCAAAGAAACTACAATTCACAAGTGTTTGCCTTACATTTTCCACCTCAAGGCTCATTGCAAAATTGTTTCGATTAATGAAATGGTAAATGAATTGCGAATAAGCATCGGTAGATTTTTGGAAGAAAAATGGGAGCCACAACTAACTGTGATTCACAAGGCAGCTGCTTTTTTATATCCTAAAAGCAAAAATTTGAATGTACTTTCTTGTGATGAAAAGAATGAGGTGTATGGATACATAAAAAAATTATGTCCAGAACATGATGCATTTGACCAACCAAACAATGATATCAATATTGATCCGCTGTATGCTGCATTTCAACAATCATCTTCAAATGTTCCTAATTTTTCGATTGATCAAGAAATTGAGCAATATAAATCCGAAGCTGTAGAAAATGGAGTGATTGATATAAACGAATATTGGTCAAATCATATATCGATATTTCGGAATTTATATTCCTGCTATTTAAAAATCTGCTGCATTCCAGCTTCAAGTTCTCCGTCCGAAAGAGCCTTTTCTAAAGCAAAACTGTTAATAAGTGCAAGAAGAAATAAAATCGATCCAAAACATGTTAATGATTTATTGATCCTTAACTCCCATTTCAACATCGTCGATGTGGATGCATTGTATTTAAGTAACGTTATCGAATAAAACTAGAACGAATATTTATTTGCATGTATAATATATAGAAATATGTATATTTAATTTGAACTGAAGTTAACTTATGAATTATTGAAACGATTTGTGATATTGAATTAAAAGACTGTTTTTTGGTTACCAAAGATAAACAATAAAATATTTGGCATTAAATGCAATTCAAATTTAATGAAATATTTAATTTAAAATAAAATTTATATCTACATAAACCAATTCATTTGTTGTTTTTTATTGTTTTTCATCAAAATATCCTATTTTACTGTCCTAAACTTTAAATTTAAATGGTCATAAAACTGAGAAAAATAAATAAATAACAGTCATTAAGCCTTAACTATATAAATTTTTTTACTACAAATTATATATGTGTATTATTATTATTATGTGCTATATATTAAAAATTGAGTTTGAATCATAAAACTACAATTCTACAACCACCTTATCTAAAAAGATAATTGTACCGAATTGACATAATATAAAATTAAATGCAAAAAACTATCTAAAATAAAGAATAGAAGTGAATAGAAGAGATCCAAATTTAAACAAATTAAAATAGAATACGAACGAAATAGAATACAAACAAACTAAAACATTATTTCACTTTGCACAAACAAACTCAAAGTTGTTTGTTTCTCATCTCTGGATACGGGACTTGGCGAACCCGAGGTACCTGAGCTATAGTGGGCTCTAGCCTGCTATTGTAAACCGTAAACCTGTTGTCATGTCTAGCGGGAACGGGGACCTTGGCTTAGCCGCCCGGGTCGCGGGAAGGTGCTCCCTTATTAGCACCCCCTGGTGGGCACACACTAGAGAGGACTCTTGCAGGGTCAAACCACAAAAGTACCATCCTCTGGGCACCTGTCGCCCCCAGTTGTATATAGACTTCTAACAGGTATAGACGAAGGCCTGTTGGTGACCTTTATTGCGTCTAAACTCGTGGGAACAATATGGATAAATATTTTAGTAACTTTTCAAATTTTTTAAAAAACTTTGTTTTTACCTGTTTATTATTTCTTACATCCTATCATGAAATATTGGCCTATGTCATATTTTATTATATGATAGGATTTATTGTTTAGTTACCCATTTTTAAAACAAATTATATTTTGATCAAATGACTATCACATTTGATAAAAAACTTTTTAAAATACACATCCAAAATATTTGTGGATTGAATGCCAACCGGGACGCCGTGCAACATCATCTCGAGCACGACCAACCGCATATTCTTTTTCTTACAGAAACACAAGTTTCTGAAAACTATCCCTATGACGTAACACTAAATCCCAAATATAGGCTTGAATCAGCTTTTAAACTCCATCAAGGTGTATGTGCATACATTCATGAGAGTGTTGCATATAAACGCTTTCCAAATTATGAAGTACATGGTGATGGCTACAGTACAGTAGTATTAAAGGTTTGTCTACCTGAAATTTCTTTTTGCACAATAGCTCTATACCGGTCCACAAACAAACATAATCCCAATTTTTTTAATGACTTGACTAATGTTGTCGACGAAATTAGAGCACAATTTCAAAGTTGTGAGGTTATCGTTACTGGTGACTTCAACGTCCACAACAAATCGTGGTTGGAATTTTCCAAAATGACCGACGACAACAATGGAAGGCAGGCAGAAATATTTGCTGCATCGCACGACCTGACGCAGATTGTAAAAAGCCCAACTTTCACTCCTCGTAATGGCGGTGATAAAAGTTTTCTCTTAGACCTTTATCTCACATCTATGCCAGATATTACGAGTGTCAATGTCGATAAGGGTGGTATTGGAAATTCTGACCATTATCTAATCACATCAGTTATCAAAACTGATTTGCTACAAACTAGAGTTCCCAAATCCCGTAAAATATTTCACTTTTCAAAAATGGACACCAATGGTCTCCGAAGTTTTTTTCAAGGTTTCCCTTTTGATCGTCATTGTTTTTATACTGACGATGTAAATGTTTCTGCTCAAAACTTTACTGAAACCATTCAATTCGGTATTAACAAATTCGTTCCCTTTTCAATAATGAAACCCCAACAAAAATATTTGTTTTCGAAAGCAGCCAAATTGGCTCTTAGAAACAAACGTAGATTATTTAATATTTGGATTCATAAAAAGAACTCTGTTAATCGATCCCAATATTTAAAGGCTAATAAAATATCAAACCAGATAATCGAAAACGAAAAAGCAGAGATTGACAGAGCGAAAGCGGCAAAACTTTCGAGTATGTCAATTTCTGACAAAAGTTTTTACAGTGCCATTAATTCTTTAAATTGTGGTACTAAATCTTCTATCCCTCCTATCATTGATGGTGACTCAATCATTACTGACCCTGCAAGGAAAGCTACATTGTTCGCGGAACGCTTTGCTTCAAATTCAACAGTTTTAGAAACTCCTAAAGAAACACCCCAAACCCAGTCTTCAGGAGTTAATATGAAACAATTACATTTCAAACCCAAAATTGTCGAAAAATTTTTAAGGGGGTTAAACAACAACAAAGCTTCTGGTCTGGACAACATTCCTCCTGTTATTCTAAAAACATTTTCAAAAGAACTTGCACCAACCCTCACCAAAATATTTTATCAATCCTATAAATCTGGTATTTATCCATCCTGCTGGAAGTTGGCCAATGTCTAGCCTGTCCCAAAAAAAGGAACGAAATGTGATATTTCAAATTATAGACCAATAGCCTTACTCCCAGTCATGTCTAAAATATACGAGCACTATATTAATTCACACATATCCAAATTTTTGGAAGACAACCATTTGATATCTGACAGCCAATACGGTTTTAGAAACAAAAGATCAACAACCGATCTATTGAACTATGTGGCACATATTTGGAATAGCATACTTGAGAAAGGTGGTGAAACGTACGTAATCGCATTAGACATCTCAAAAGCATTTGATCGAATTTGGCATGCCAACTTGATCAACAAGCTCGTTGCGTACGGTTTTCATCCCGCAGTCGTGAAGTTGATTCAAAATTTTCTGTCTAACCGATACATCTCGGTATCTATAGATGGTTTTTCTTCTGAGTCCAAATTAATTAACGCTGGTGTACCCCAAGGCTCAGTTTTATCTCCCACTTTATTTTTAATTTATATCAACGAACTGTTGCAAATCACCAGTAACCCAATAAATAGTTTTGCAGATGATAGTACACTGCACAAGTCATTCGTCCCCCTATCTTCAAAGGGTAAAATGCATGAACGAATAAATCCCGTCCGGAGAGACGCTGCCATAAATGTAAACGAGGACCTAAAAAAAGTCGCCGATTGGGGTGACAAAAATTTGGTCAATTTTAATTCCACCAAAACACAGCTATTGATTGTTTCCAGGTCAAAGACCGAGTTTCCCAACGATATTTCAATTAATATGTGTGACGACCAAATACGCGAATGTGAAAGCATTCGTTTATTGGGAGTCACAATATCCAATGACTTACTCTGGAACGATCATATAATGGCCACGGCAAAGAGCGCGTCAAGAAAACTCGGCCTCCTCAATAGATGTAAAAAATATTTTACTCCGCATCAATTACTCCACATTTATAAGTCCTATATTCGTCCCTGTATGGAGTATTGTTGTCAAGTTTGGGGCGCTGCATCTGTTACTATCCTGGCTCTTTTGGACTCTGTTCAAAAGCGAGCTATACGAATTGTTGGTGATCGAGATTTAACATTAGGTCTTGATTTCCTGCAACATCGTCGCACTGTTGCTGATCTCGTTGTTTTTTATAAATATCGTCACCAGCAGTGCTCGGATGAAATCAGGTCCATAATGCCTCAGACATATGTTTTTCCCCGTTTTACTCGTCAATCGGTGTGTGCGGGCGGTCGAACTGTCGAGATTACTCACTGTCATAGTAATAGAATGCAAAGAGATTTCTTTGTGCGTACATCGTACACATGGAATGCTTTGCCCGAATCAATAGTCTCGAGTGCTTTCAATCCACAAAGCGTCCACCTATACCTCAAGACGCATGTTGTTGTGGGACCTACGTCTTAAAAGGTATTTATGTGTTGTTGTGACACATTTTGTAATTCCTACTACACAACACTTCTTATTAAAAAAAAAAAAAAAAAATGAAATTGGTGAAATTTGGTGCTCTTTCAAATGACACCCCACTCGCTTGGGTCAAACAAGTTTTTTTCACCCTTCCCCACCTTAAAAGCACAAAAATATAATTATTTGAGAGTTCGCTATAATTTTCGTTTAGAGTTTATCAAACTTCCTGTCTCTGTGAATTTTTTCTGTTAATTAGGCTCGAAATTCCAGGGGGGGGGGGGGGGGAGGGGGGGTACCAACCTTTTGTGTCACTTTATTGAAAATAATTCAAAAACTATGCATTGCAAAATTCTAAAAAAATGGCAATATTTCTAAAATCAAGTGCTCTTTCAAATGACACCCCTCATGACCTGGTTTTTAATGATGTTTTTACCCCTTAATATTCCCACCCCTTTAATAAATATAGTTATGAGTATCTGCCACTTTTCTATATTTTTCATTAAAAACCTACTCATTTTTCTATCATTCCAAATATATTTCAAGATTTTCGATGAAGTAGGGTCGGAGTTAATCAGGGCAATAAAACATCCAGAAAACGTCATTTTTCAAAATTATCCAAAAAATGGTGAGGTGTGAAATTCCAAAATATATTTTTAAAAAATGCTGAAATGAAGCCCTTTCATATGATACCCTACTCGTCTCGATAAAAAAATGTATGTTTTCAAAGGCTTTACATCGTACCTCTTTAAAACAAACGAACACAACTTTATTTATTTTTTGACCCACCATCTTGTGTGGATAGGTTAGTTTTATAAGCACCTCAAATTTGAAATTCATCGGATTATTGGTTCACGAGATAATCGAAATAATGTGAAAAACACGTTGTACTCTCACCAATAGTGTTCCGTATAAAAAACGGAACCCTAAAAACGATGAACAACATGACAGTTAATATTATAGAAATGATTCTCTTTTTACAGATTAGAAGTTCAATTTCGGAATATTCTGCTGATCAATATGCGAGATAACACGAATGAAAGAGTGCAACCACTCACAAAATTATCGATTTTTGAAGTCACATTAATCTTTATATGTTATCTGCTATAATTTACCTGAATCGTTCCAACTGTTGCCATTAGTTGGAACTGATGGAAGTTGGAATCAATTGGAAACATTTAAAAAAAGCTCCCGCATACCTCATACCATATACCTCAAACTATTCTAAATGTTAGCTTTAAAATTCCAATTGAGAGCATTTTTGAAAAAAATTTCTGACTGAATACAACTTCAATGACTTTTACCTAAAAGGCACAGTTTGAAAATAACTGATAGTTGCAGATATGAGATAACGTATATTGATTTGTATATAGTTAGATAACAAAGTTTATATAATAACTATAACTTTATATAATAACTATAAGCCGAGGGTTCCGTGTATATAATATTTTTAATTCTACGAGAATGGTTCTTTTTAAAAACTGAACATGAAATAAATCAAAAACGTTATCTTGTACAAAAAAATCTGTTTGGGACTTAGACCAGCGAAAATAGCTTTTTGTGAGGAAAAAATTAGTAACAGGATGAAAACTATTGGATACGGAAGAAAATATTGCGCAAATGACGGGAAACATAAATTAAAGGTGATCCGAGTTACGAGGGTAAAATGGGGTGAGCTTTTAGAGGTAGAAAATGGTTTTTCACGATTTTCAGCGAAACTAGACCTTCTATCGAAAAAAGTAAAAGTTGTAGGTAATAAAAAGGTCTATAACTTTTTATACGTCATTTTTTCACATAACCTAAACCCAAAAAAGGTCTTTTTGTTTTTAATTTTTATCTCCCACAAAAAAAAATTTCTTTCACACAATTTGGTGAAAACGTACCTTATTATGTCTCTAATACTCTGTAATTTTTTGGAATCAAAATATTTATTTTTACGTTTGATTTTGATTTTAAACCAAAAAAGTGACTTCATTTTCACACGAAAATTCTCCTGTGCGGGAAACAGTTTTTTTTTCAAAAAAATCAGTAATCTTTATATTTGTTGAAACGTCTACTTTTAGATGTTCTAAAAAAAAAATAAACATTAACATAACATAAACACGGAAACAATTTCCGGAAATGCGAAAAACTGTATAAACATGATTTTAAAGAGTTATTTTTCAATGATTGTTTAAAAATATGCATTATTTGTTAAAGTTTACCGTTGAAATCCTTAAAAAATATACATTTTTCCATGGTAATGTTAATTTTTTTGACACCATCTAAAAGTAGACGTTTCAACAAATATAAAGATTACTGATTTTTTTGAAAAAACTGTTTCCAGCACAGGATAATTTTCGTGTTAAAATGAGGTCACTTTTTTGGTTTAAAATCAAAATCAAACGTAAAAATAAATATTTTGATTCCAAAAAATTACAGTATATTAATGACATAATAAGGTACGTTTTCACCAAATTGTGTGAAAAAAAAGTTATTTTTGTGGGAGATAAAAATTAAAAACGAAAAGACCTTTTTTTCTTTTTTCACGGCAAATTTTAGGTTATGTGAAAAAACGGCTCATATAAAAGTTATAAACCTTTTTATTACCTATAACTTTTACTTTAAATTTTTTTCGATAGAAAAGTTTCTAGTTTCGGTGAAAATCGTGAAAAACCATTTTCTACCCCTAGAAGGGGTAGCCCATTTTACCCCATTTCACCCTCGTAACTCGGATCACCTTTAATTTATGTTTCCCATCATTTGCGCAATATTTTCTTATTTATCCAATAATTTTCATCCTGTTACTAATTTTTTCCATTTTTTGCCTGTTTTTAAGGTATCTACTATCTAGACTGGTCTAACTAGAAAAAATCGTTTTTCTTATTACACTTGTTTTTTTTTTTTATTTTTTTTTTTTTTTTTTAATATAATGTGTTGTGTAATAGGGTTTAGAATATGTGTCACAATAACACATAAATACCTTTTAAGACCTAGGTCTATACCTGGGTCCCACAACAACTGGCGTTCTGAGGTGTAGATTAACGCTTTTTTTAAACATCTGTGGGTTGAAGCCACCTGAGACTAAGTGTTCCGGCAAACTATTCCATTTGTACGCAGTTCGGACAAAGAAGTCTCTCTGCGATCTGCCAGTATGACAGCGCGGAATCTTTACCGTTTCACTGGTTGCGGCAGCCGATTGCCGAGTGGAACGGGGGTAAGAATAAGTTTGAGGCATGATGCCGCTGATTTCATCTCAGCACTGCTGATGACGATATTTGTAAAAAACAACGAGGTCAGCAACAGTGCGACGATGTTGTAGGGAATCAAGTTTTGATGTCAAAGTTCGATCACCTACAATTCGTATAGCTCGCTTTTGAACAGAGTCCAGGAGGGCCAAGATGGAAACAGAGGCAGCACCCCAAACTTGACAGCAGTACTATACAGGGACGAATATAGGACTTATAAACATGGAGCAATTGGTATGGAGTGAAACATTTTTTGCATCTATTTAGGAGGCCGAGTTTTTTAGACGCGCTTTTTGCCATCGCCATTACATGATCGTTCCAGAGTAGGTCATTTGAAACTGTGACACCCAATAAACGAATGTTTTTACATTCACCTATTGGTTCATCACACATACTAAATAAAATATCTTTGGGGAACTCGGTCTTTAAGGTTAAGGTAAAAAATAAATTTTTGTCAAAATTTTTACTCGAACCCCTCCAAATAACATTTCAAATGATAAGCCGGCCGCTATATGTGTTTAATTTTTATAACATGTCCTATGACCGTGAATTAATTCAAATTTTTTCTTTTCTTAAGTTCGAAGGGAGGGAGCAGGAAAACAAACTGACGTTTTTGGTAATATATTTTTTTTTTTTTTTTAATAAAATGTGTTGTGTAATAGGGTTTAGAATATGTGTCACAACAACACATAAATACCTTTTAAGACCTAGGTCTAGACCTGGGTCCCACAACAACTGGCGTTCTAAGGTGTAGATTAACGCTTTTTTTAAACATCTGTGGGTTGAAGCCACCTGAGACTAAGGGTTCCGGCAAACTATTCCATTTGTACGCAGTTCGGACAAAGAAGTCTCTCTGCGAACTGCCAGTATGACAGCGCGGGATCTTTACCGTTTCACTGGTTGCGGCAGCCGATTGCCGAGTGGAACGGGGGTAAGAATAAGTTTGAGGCATGATACCGCTGATTTCATCTCAGCACTGCTGATGACGATATTTGTAAAAAACAACGAGGTCAGCAACAGTGCGACGATGTTGTAGGGAATCAAGTTTTGATGTCAAAGTTCGATCACCTACAATTCGTATAGCTCGCTTTTGAACAGAGTCCAGGAGGGCCAAGATGGAAACAGAGGCAGCACCCCAAACTTGACAGCAGTACTATACAGGGACGAATATAGGACTTATAAACATGGAGCAATTGGTATGGAGTGAAAAATTTTTTGCATCTTTTTAGGAGGCCGAGTTTTTTAGACGCACTTTTTGCCATCGCCATTACATGATCGTACATACTAAATAAAATATCTTTGGGGAACTCGGTCTTTAATCTGGAAACAATCAACAGCTGTGTTTTGGTGGAGTTGAAATTGACAAGGTTTTGGTCACCCCAGTCGGCGACTTTATTCAGGTCTTTGTTCACGTTTATTGCAGCGTCTCTCCGGGCAGGATTAATTCGTTCGTGCATTTTACCTTTTGAAGGAAGGGGCTCGAACGATTTGTGCAGAGTACTATCATCTGCAAAACTATTTATTGGGTTACTGGTGATTTTCAACAATTCGTTGATATAAATCAAAAATAGGGTTGGGGACAATACTGAGCCTTGGGGTACACCAGCGTTAATTAGTTTAGACTCAGAAGAAAATCCGTCTAAGGTTACCGAAATGTATCGGTTGGATAGAAAATTTTGAATCAGCTTCACAACATTGGGATGAAAACCGTACGCAACGAGCTTGTTGATTAAGTTGGCATGCCTGACTCGATCGAATGCCTTGGAGATGTCTAAAGCGATAACGTATGTTTCACCACCTTTATCAAGTATGCTGTTCCAACAATGCGCTACATAGTTTAATAGATCGGTAGTTGATCTTTTGTTTCGAAAACCGTATTGGCTGTCGGATATTAAATGATTTTCTTCCAGAAATTTTGAAATATGTGTATTAATATAATGCTCATAGACTTTGGATAGGACCGATAGTAAATCTATTGGCCTATAATTTGAGATATCGGATTTTGGTCCCTTTTTGGGGACGGGCTGGACATTTGCCAACTTCCAGCACGAGGGAAATATACCAGATTTGTAGGATTGGTAGAATATGTTAGTTAAAGTTGGTGCAAGTTCTTTGGAAAAGGTTTTTAAAATAATGGGTGGAATATTGTCCATTCCTGATGCTTTGTTGATGTTTAACCCCTTTAAAAGTTTAGCGACTATTTTGGGTTTGAAGTGAAGTTCATTCATACTAACTCCTGAAGACTGGATTTGGGGTATTTCTTTAGGAGTTTCCAAAACAGTGGAGTTCAGAGCAAAGCGTTCAGCGAACAAGTTAGCTTTTCTTGCGGGATCATTGACGATTAAATCACCATCAATAATAGGGGAAATAGAAAATTTTGTACCAGAATTTAAAGAATTAATGGCACTATAGAAACTCTTGTCAGAAACAGACGTAGACGTAAGTTTTGAGGCTTTCGCTCTGTCAATTTCGGACTTTTCGTTTGAGATAATCTGATTAGATATTTTGATGGCCTTTAGATATTGGGATCGATTAGTGGGAGTTTTGTTATGAATCCAAATATTAAATAATCTACGTTTGTTTCTAAGTGCCGTTTTGGCAGCTTTCGAATACAAGTATTTTTGCTTGGGTTTTACAATGGAGAAAGGGACAAATTTATTGATAGCAAATTGGATGGTTTCTGTAAAGTTTTGAGCAGAAACATTTACATTGTCAGTGTAAAAACAATGACGGTCGAAAGGGAAGCCATGGAAAAAATTTTGAAGACCTCTCTTATCCATTTTTGAGTAGTGAAATATTTTACGGGGTTTGGGAGCTGTAGTTTTAAGTAAATCAGTTTTGATAACTGATGAGATTAAATAATGATCAGAATTTCCAATACTACCTTTCGCGACATCGACACTTGTAATATCTGGCATTGTGGTAAGATAGAGATCTAAAAGAAAACTATTATCACCGCCATTACGGGGAGTGAAAGTCGGGCTTTTAACAATTTGGAATAGGCCCTGAGACGCGGCAAAAATTTCTGCCAGTTTTCCACTATTGTCAACATCGTCGGTCGATTTGGAGAATTCCAACCATGATTTGTTGTGGACGTTGAAGTCACCGGTAACGATAACTTCACAATTAGGGGACTTTGCTCTAATCTCGTCCATAATTTTTGTCAGTATATTAAAAAAGTTTGGGTTACGTTTGTTGGGGGACCGGTATAAAGCTATTGTAAAAAAAGTCATTTCTGGAAGACAAATCTTTAAAACCATTGAATTGAAGCCATCACCGTGTAGTTCAAAATTTGGAAAGCGCGTGTACGCAACACTCTCATGAATGAATGCGCACACGCCCTGATGGAGTTTGAAAGCTGATTCGAGCCTATATTTGGAATTAAGCGATTCTATAAAGAGAAAATTTTCAGAAACTTGTGTTTCTGTAAGGAATAGAATGTTCGGTTTGTCGTGCTCAAGATGATGTTTCACGTGGTCATGGTTAGCGTTCAATCCGCAGATGTTTTGAACATGTATTTTAAAATTTTTGATTGATTCATATATGTTTTGTCCCTGCAAATTCCGTGGACGTGCCGCTTTATGGGCGGGTGGATTGCGCAAATTTGCTTTACCACTTGCAGACTTATTTTTTTTCGGTTGTACTGCCATATATATATCAAAATGTTTATTTTATTTTTTTATGTTTTATTTTAAAATGCATAATTAAGTAAAAAATCCTATCATACTACAAAATATGACATATGCCAATATTTCATGATAAGATGAAGAAATAATAACAAAACCATAAGTGAAAAACAAATTGTGAGAAATTTGCAGAAAACAAAACAAAACTAAGTGCCAATAATCCAGCTGATGCAGCGCACCCCAGACACACCGCCCACCACCTCAATCGAGGCACAAAGCCCACACATAACTACGTGTTGGTCCGATGCCTCGGAAGAGCTAATGAGCGGTACCGTTACGGAACGCCGCCCAGCTAAGACTGGAAGTGCTGGCGTTGACTAATTAAAGTTCGTCCGCCAGCACCCTAAGATATCATCTTGGCTAATGACATCTCCTGCCATTGCCAGTGGTATGTGATATCTCACGCTAACTCATATGTCAATGGCAGGGACTGGAGTACGCAGGGTAGTCAGACCCGTAGATCAACATTGATCATAATCGATCAAAATCGATCCCTCCTGCGGATATAACTCAAAAACTAAGCAGTCGATAATTTATTGAATTTTTTTGGAAATGTTTCAATATTTTTCTATATAAAACTTGATTCCTTAAAAAAAACTTTTGTTTTGCTATCTCCTTATCTATTTTTTTTTTAATAAAAAGTGTTGTGTAGTAGGAATTACAAAATGTGTCACAACAACACATAGATACCTTTTAAGACCTAGGTCCCGCAACAACATGCGTCTTGAGGTGTTGGTGGACGCTTTTTTTAAATCTTTGTGGATTGAAGGCACTCGAGACTACGATGTACGCACAAAGAAATCTCTTTGCATTTTATTACTATGACAGTGAGTAATATCGACAGTTTGACAGTTTGCACAAACCGATTAACGAGTTAAACGGGGAAAAACATATGTCTGAGGCATTATGGACCTGATTTCATCCGAGCAGTGCTGGTGACGATATTTATAAAGAATAACGAGATCAGCAACAGTGCGACGATGTTGTAGGGAATCAATATTTAATATTAAATTTCGATCAGCAGCAATTCGTATAGCACGCTTTTGAACAGAGATAGGCCAAAAGAGCTAGGACGGTAACAGATGCAACGCCCCAAACTTCACAACAATACTCCATACAGAGGCGAATATAGGACTTATAAATGTGGAGTAATTGATACGGAGTGATTTTGTACATCTATTGAGGAGGCCGAGTTTTCTTGACGCGCTCTTTGCCATGGCCATTATATGATCGTTCCAGAGTAAGTCATTAGACATTGTGACTCCCAATAAACGAATGCTTTCACATACGTCTATTTGGTCGTCACACATATTAATTGAAATGTCGTTGGGAAACTCGGTCTTTGATCTGGAAACAATAGCTGTGTTTTGGTGGAATTAAAAGTGACCAAATTTTTGTCACCTCAATCGGCGACTTTTTTTAGGTCCTCGTTTACATTTATGGCAGCGTCTCTCCGGCGGGCTTTATTCGTTCATGCATTTTACCCTTTGAAGATAGGGAGACGAATGACTTGTGCAGTGTACTATCATCTGTAAAACTATTTATTGGGTTACTGGTGATTTGCAACAGTTCGTTGATATAAATTAAAAATAAAGTGGGAGATAAAACTGAGCTTTGGGTTACGCCAGCGCTTATTAATTTAGACTCAGAAGGAAAGCCATCTATAGATACCGAGATGTATCGATTTGACAGAAAATTTTGAATCAACTACACGACTGCGGGATGAAAACCGTACGCAACGAGCTTGTTGATCAAGCCGGCAAGCCAGATTCGATCAAATGCTTTTGAGATGTCTAATGCGACGTACGTGTACGTCACCTTTCTCAAGTATGCTATTCCAAAGATGTGCACATAGTTCAATAAATCGGTTGTTGATCCTTTGTTTCTAAAACCGTATTGACTGTCAGATGGTTGTTTAATTTTTGATGGCATACATATCAGCAGTTCATGACACCACGACCATGACACCAGCTCATACTATTTTTGGAAGTGATTTAAGACTTCCTGGTGACCTGAAATTTGGAGCAGTACCATCATTGTCTGCGGAAGAATACGTCAACCGAATCAGGGAGAATTTTGAGGATATTCACAAGCTTGGGGGGTGGAGGCGCTATTTTTGATCGAAGTTGTGAAAGGTCGAAGAAGCGAGTCAAAAAAAAATCGAAAATCAAATCAAGTTACTTCTAAAAACTCAAAGGGGGGACCAAGGTATTTTTTTTAAATTTTAAAAATTTAGTGTGTGATAAAATATAAATAAATAATAAATAAAAATAAGGAAAAAAAAAAAAAAAAACTAAAAAAAAAACCAAAGGGGGACCAAAGTAAAATTGAAAGTTTGATCCTTTAAAACTTTTGACTCCTCATTTCCGCAATTTTTTTTTTCATAATTAGGATGCAGAAGACCTAATCTTTCTATTTATCTGAAAAAAAAACGCAAATTTATTTGGGGGGATAAACTAGGATTATACCGCCCGATATGATATACGATCGAATAATAAAGGTTTTGAAGAGGGACAATTAGTATGGCGACACAACCCACAGTGAAAACGATGGTTATCACCGAAATTGCAAGCTGCATGGGAAGGACCTTACATCATTATAACCAAGTTAAATGACGTGGTTTATAGAATTAGGAAAGGCCATCGAGGCAAGGCAAAAGCCGTATATTTGGAAAGATTGGCCTTATATAAAGGAGAGCTAGGTCCTGTTCGGGACGAACAGGCTTAAGTGGAGGGTCCTGTTACGATTACAGATAAATCTAGACGATTACGCTCACTTCCAGGAAAATCAAATCAACAAAATACTACAAAAAATAAATGAAATGAATAGTGTTGTTGTTGTATTTCGTAGAACTTGGGTCGACAATGAATAAAATTGAATGATTTCATGAATCAAATCAGCATAACGTAAATTAATCGAATATTCTACTATTTTCTCAAGGTTTCTAGAAAGTGACCTCGAATTGTCTAGAATTAAGCGGAGTAGTATATAAGCAATTGCATGTTGTAAATTAAAATTAAAAACCTGCGACAGTAAAGTTAAAAATTATAAAAGTGATTTTTAAATTAGTTTTTGTGAATAAAGTTTAAAGTGTTATTGAGTAGAAATATTTTTTGTACTATTGTGAACGTTGTGCAACTGGAAATTTCTACAATCAACCGTTGGAGTTTCTGAAGCTGTTAAAAGAATATTCTAGTTAGGAATATTTTTTACTGTATTGTTTCCTGTTGTTGTGGAACAATTAAGGAGTTGAATACTTAATAAACCTGGTGTTTGTGCTTACTAATCAGTGATCGAACTCAGAAAGAGATTGGGAATTACGTTTATCGAATTGAGAGTAAGGCCAATTCGAAGTAGGGTTGGAAAAACTTAACAATACAAAAAACAAAACGATTTTACGATGCAAGTAACAAGATATTATAGTTTTAAAGGTAAACAAAATTTTGTCTAATCAAATTTTGGTATTGACAAATCTTAGACAAAATTGTAGCGAAATCTAAATTTAACGAAAACTTAACGAAAATGTTTTAGGGTTGACAAAATATTTTTTGGAGAATTAGACAAAATTTAGACAAAAAATTGAGAAAAAATTGACAAAACCGATCAGAATCGACACCCAGAATATGAAACAAGGTTAATGAACGCAATGGAAAATCCAAAGAAGCTTTGTGGTGTTATAAATGAGCTCGTTTTTAATAAAAAACTCCACTCCACTGAAAATACAAATACTGCTAGATAATAAGGAGTGAATAACGGATGGTGAGAAAATTTCAAACAAATTTAATCAATATTTTGTCAGGGTTTGTGACAATTTGGTTCAGGACCTTGCAAAAACCGAGAATTTCAAATCAGCTATGCATTGAGGAAAAATTTCACTTGGAACCCATTACAGTCGCGGTTATTTCCAGACAACCTTAAATTACAAAGGTTTCGCTCATTTATTAATTTGGAGATAAATTGTCTATTTGTTCCAATTGCCGTCCGATTCCGGTTTTATTTGTTTTGGCAAAAGTTCTGGAAAAACTAATATTCCTTCGGGTTCAAAAATTTCTGCTTAAATTTAATGCAACAAAAATCAATTTGGATTTACAAAATTATCAAATACTCTAGCGGCATCAACTCAACTTTAGGGTTCATATGATTTAAATCACTTGATTTTTTAATATAAATGGCTGATTTAAAACACCTCTATAGGACAGCGCAAAAACTTCTATAGGAAAGCGCAACTCAACAACATCACGCTGAGTTGAGTCCCAGGTAGTGGCATTTCGGGCAACGTAAAAACTGATGAGCTTGCAAGGGCAGGAGCGGCCATTAAATTTTCTGGGCCAGAACCCGCATTAGGGTTTTCCAAAAAGTTTTGAAATTTATTCAATTAGCCAGAAAACCCAACCGACCCGATGAAGGAAGATTTGTGGTATCGCACAAGGGCAGTAGCAGATTTCCTGAATCTAGCAAATAGCACCGCACCCGTCACTAAAAAAACAACAACAACATTAAATTGCCATTGCCAACAGTGTAGTTTTGAATTATAAAACCGATAGAAGTGGGCTAAAAGTTAACAGTGTTACAAGTTGAATAAGATTATTGTAAATGAAGAATTATAAGTGTTATTGTGAACAATAATAAGAGATTATTATAAGAGCAGAATTATTGTGAATACAAGAACAATTAAGGGGAATACTAGTAGTAGAAAGATCTTTATAAGAAATAAAATCTTGAACGAATAATAATTATAACGTATAGAAAATTCATTGTTTTAATTTCCTGATCTAGTGATTTCCTGATCTAGGTATTTCAATATGGCGGCAACTGAGTAGATGCTAATTTTATACCGTGGTTAATAAATTTTATAAATAATTATTTCTTAATCTAATTTTGCCTTTAATTGATGTGCTTTAGTGATAATAATAATATATACAGTTTTTTTGCAAATTAAAAAGTTTAGAATTGTTTGCATTATGTTTTTGAAATATATTACTGTACATTACATATTGATAATGTTTAAAATCGAAATGTATAAAGAACATATGGAATCGATCTATAAAAAACTGGATGATATGGATACCCAGTTCAAAAGTTTCAAGGCTAACATTGATTTGTGCATAACAAAACTTAAAAATGATTTAAAAAGTGATATTAATAATCTAGCGGCACAAATGGATTTTTTCTGTAAGCAATTTAATCATATAGACAGGCGCATTGATTCAATTGAAAGAGAACATCGATCTCGTGATATTATTATAACGGGCATTCCACAAGTAAAAGATCTATCGGCAGGTAAAATTTTCAAGCAAATATGTGAGGTTATAAACTTTGAGGATAGTGAACAGTATATTGAATTTATTTTTCAAATCAAACACAAGACAAAGTCGCCTAAAGATAACATTGCAGTAAATAACAGAAGTGTAACTGGTCCAATAATTGTGCGGTTTTTCAGCAAACAACTTAAATCTACTTTTTTCTCTAAATATAGGGAATTTGGAACCCTCAATCTAAATCATATTGGTTTGAGATCAGATGTTAGAATTTATTGTAATGACGCGCTAACAAAACGAAATTTTCAAATTTTCCACCATGCTAAAAAACTGCAATTAACAAACCGGATTTCAAAAGCATTTACAAAAAATGGACTTGTGTATGTTATTCCATGTTTGGATACTAAAGCTTTGCAAATATTTAACATGAACGAGTTAGATCATTTCAACACTAGTGTGATGGATCGGCAAAATGCTAAACCTAATGACAAAAAATCTGAAGAAAATTTGCAGAATTCTAATATTGACCAACATCAACAAAATAGAATCCATCGTCCACCTATGACAAATTCCAAAACTGGTTCTACGTCATCTAATTCAACATCAGAAGCATCATCATTAAATAAGTAAAGTCTAATATACAGTAATTAGTTATGTTTATTATACTACGTAATCAGGTGAATTTAAATTTTTGTTATTATGAACTCTATTAAGACAATCGTCAACATATGGTATTTTTATAAATTTGTTTTCTTTTGTTTGGTTATTTTGTAATTAATTTTAGTAATTATTTCTCAGTAATTATTTTTGTAGAATGGATAGGACAAGTTTGGACAATCGATGACTGCTTGCGTGACTTTGGCTTGGAAATGGTTGGTGGTGAGGTGCTATGTCAGTTATAGGGGGTCATTATCTAACAGCTAACCGTCTTAGTACATTCACATCAAATACAGTTTTAAAATCAGCTCTCAATAAGAAAACGGGATTGAAGATTTGCAGTTTTAATTCGTGTAGCCTTTTTCCTAAATTAGAAGAAATCAGAGCTTTGTTGGATAATGTTGAGATGGATATCATTTGTGTGTCAGAGAGTTGGCTTAAGGAACATATTACTGATATATCGCTTCAAATACCAGGGTTTAAGCTTTACAGGAATGATCGTGTTACTAGAGCTGGTGGGGTAAGCATGTATATTAAATCAAATATCTCTTCTAAAGTCCTTTTTAGGTCAACGAATAATAATTTTGAAATGATATTATTAGAATTGAGAATTGGTCGATGTAAACTACTTGTTGGTACTGCATATCTACCCCCACGCTTTAACCATCATGATGAACTAGAAGTAATTTTAAACAACTTTTCGATATCCTTTGGTGATATTATTCTTTGTGGCGACTTTAATCATAATTTATTGCGTGGTGACTCAAGAGTTGAAAAGTTTCGAGATATTTTGGATAGTTGTGGGTTATCTGCTCAAAATACTGAGCCTACATTCTTCTACGGAACTTCATCTTCACTGTTTGACTTGGTTATCACTAATACTAATAAGATAAGCTTTCTTAATCAGCTCTCTATTGGTTGTTTCAATCATGACTTTTTGTTTTTTACACATGAAATGTTGCATTCCAACCCAACGGTAGATAGATCGTTTAGAGATTTCAAACATATTGACTACTCTAGGTTGAATGGGTTTATATCATCATCTACTTGGGACTATCTTTATTGTACTCCCAATATTAATGAACAAATGGAGTTTCTCAACAGCGTTATTAATGAAGCTTTTGATAGGTTTGTACTGTTAAAAACAGGTCGAATGAGCACCTCTCGACCGCAATGGTTTTGTTCTGAAATTGAGGATCTAATACTGCTTCGTGACTTTGCTTTCAAGCGGTGGAAATTATTAAGAACACAGGAATCTAGATTGGCGTATACTCTCTCAAGGAATAAGGTTACAGCTTTAATTAAAGAACGAAAAAAGTCGTTTTTAAATGAGATTTTGGATGCAAAATTAAGTCCTAAAGTTTTCTGGAACAGGATAAACAATTTAGGATTAAATGAGTCACAAAAGCCTACAGAGGTGTTATTTTCAGCTTCTGAATTTGCGAATCAGTTTTCCCTGGCAAGTACACGAACTAAGGATGAAACAACTACTTGTAATGTGCCTAAACAAATGGTTTTTAATGAGCCTAATTTAAACATTCATAGTGGTCCTACATTCTCTTTTAGAAATATAGATTTATTGGAACTCGCTTTAGCCTTAAACTCTGTGTCATCAAATGCCATTGGACTTGATGGCATATCAATGAAGTTCTTTAAAATTATATTCCCTTTAATTGAGTGTCACGTGTTATATTTATTTAACTGTATGCTTACCAAATCAGTTTTTCCTGAATGTTGGAAATGTGCTAAAATAATTCCAGTGGCAAAAGTATCTGATCCATTATCGACAGCCGACTATCGACCTATAAGTATTCTGCCTACTTTATCTAAAGTATTCGAGCGAATCTTAAAAACACAAATAACTGAATACTTGGATGGCAAGAAGTTACTAAATAGCTATCAATCAGCTTATAGACGCTCATATGGCACTAACTCTGCAATTCTTAACATTACCGATGATATACGATCAGTTAATTGGGAAACTATGCCAAGAATTCAAATTTTCACGGCCAGCTTGTAAACTGATTCACTCATACTTAACAAATCGAACACAAAAAGTATTTGTTGGTGGCGTCTTCTCGGACTCAATTAATGTTGCATCTGGTGTACCTCAAGGTTCAGTGTTGGGTCCTTTACTTTTCTCCTTATTCATAAATGATCTCCCTAGGATGATTAAATATTGTAAATATCATTTATTTGCAGATGATGTTCAAATTTATTTCAGTGCCAAACTTGAGCAAATTGGAGCATGTATCGAGAAAATAAATGTGGACATTAGTTCTATTTTAAGATGGTCAGTGATGTATGGTCTGTCTTTGAATGCCGAAAAATCTCAAGCCATGGTAGTTTATAAAAGATCTGTAAACATCATAAATGTACCCCAAATTAGAATAGATGATGTCTGTATACCTTTTTCCTCAAAAATTAAGAATCTTGGAGTGCTAATGAACAGCTCTTTAACTTGGTCAGATCATATTTCTGCGCTGAGGAAACGGATAACATTCATCTTGAGAACCTTGTGGACTGTAGCTAGAGATGCAGATGTGGTTCTAAAAAAAAGGTTATTTTTTTCTTACATTCTGCCCCATTTCATTTATTGTGATACAGCACTTTTTGGTATGTATGAATATGATCTGTATAAAATCCAGTTAACGTTTAATTCTTGTGCTCGTTATATATATGGTAAACGTAAGTTTGACCACATTTCAACTTATTCAAAAATGATATTGGGGTGTAGCATTCGTGATTACTATGTGTATCGAGTTTGTGCGTATATATTTAAGATATTGAAGTCTGGCGAGTCTAGTTATTTAAATGACAAATTGCAAAAACTTCGTTCTACCAGGGCGAACAATATAATGATGCCGCGGAACTCGTCTTTGCTACTTAATAGCTCCTTCTTTGTCAGGGGTGTCAGCTGTTGGAATTCGTTGCCTTCTGAGCTGAAATCATCCAATACACCAGCTAGTTTCAAGCAAAGGTATTTCAGGCACTTCGATTATGTGTGAAAAGTTTCGTCCATTCTTCTGTCCTATAATTTAAATGATATTTATTCATCGTTATATTAGTCTATTACTGTAAACGAACTATTTAGATTAGTTATAGTCTATTACCAGTATTTAACATTCACTTTATAAATTAAAAATTTTAGTAATAATATACAGTGTCAACGCATTACTAATTTAATTGATATTGATACATATATATTCAAAAGTGTAAACTTACATATACGTAAATAATAAATAAATAAATAAATAAAAAAAATAGTGAGCGCACCAAGTGAGCGAACAGATCACAAACATAAGAAAAATTAGATGTCAAGGCTTAGAGGACGAAACATTTCTTGACTATGTAAGAGTGTTTGGTTCTGTTCAGAAGTCATGTTTGAACAAACATAGTAAATTTTGTGTAAAGTAAATTATTCAAGGTTTTAAATTTTTTTACAATAAATGGCCGAGCACCTGAATTTGAGGATGGTAAAAATAAGATAACAACCTGCATGTAAGGCTACGGTACAAGATCGTTTTTCGAAAAGACAGACACTGGTGATATAATCCAAAAAAAAAGATTTGTCTCCTTCAACATATTTGTTTCCTTAATGCCATGTGTGGCGTTGAACGAATTCAGTTTAAAATTTTGTGTAAAGATATCATTTTCTATACCATTTTACTTTCAATATGAGAATAATACCTTTCAATATTAGAATTGTAAGTTTTAATATGAAAATTATTATTAGTTTTATAACGAGATACATATTGATACTCATTTTGAAAATTATTATTAATATTCTCATATTCAATGTTACTATTCCCATTTTGAAAGAGAAATCGTATACTATCTATGACCGTTTTTTCATAAAGGCGTCATACCATGCTCGTGAAAATGGTTAGGAAGTCATATTTTTTAACAAATGTAATCAGAGTTAGCGATAGTTAGACAAAGATTGTTCCTAATTTATTGACACATCAACCAGAATAATCTTCATTCAGCGCTGATAAACAACCAGTTTAAGAACTTATCTACCAAAAACAAAAGGATACTTTAAAAAAGTTTGTAAGATTAATCTATTCTATTATACATAATCGATCAGACAGATTAATCAACCAAGGCGTACTGTAATATCACTAATCTAAATACTTTAAAATTACTTTATCATTAAAATAGCGTTTACTGCTCATGTATACCTATATAATCTGAAAAGTTAAAGCTTAAAGTTTTTTGATAAGACAAAGAAATTCTTTACAATAATCTTATCTGCATATTTCAACAATTAAATATCTGTTTTATAATATTTAAATGGAGATAATAAAATGTTCAACCGATAGTCTAGAATGTATCCGACTTGGAATAGAACCGTTTTTACTGCGGGAAGCCGATATTATATTAAATTTAAAAAACCAACTTTATTTATAAGTTGGTTAGTATTTTAAAAATTAAAAATAACTGTTTGAAAATATTTATGTCAAGGGCCAGTATTTTTTTTGTGGCGTTTATGCTCCACATAGGAGCGTTGCCAAGCTAATAAACTTCGAATATTCACCACGGTCATTCGCAACAGCTACATAATTACCATGGCTGCCGATTTTTTAAATGTTGTTTATTACGTCCGTCTCTCATTGCAGTCGTGGTCTATCTCGCGGTACATTTTTTTAATCATTCCAGGCTGTGAATCGGCTCGTAGAACATGCCCAAACAAAGCAATACTATTAGAACGGATACAACCTATTATATCTGGACCCTCAAAAAGGCCTCTGATCTCAGTTATATCGCGTTCTGGCACTCTTCATCGTCTGTCTTAAGTGGATCACAAATGTAGCGTAGGATCTTACGCTCAAATAAAGATAAATGTGATTCGTCATTTTGTGTAAAGTTCCACGTTTGTGACCCATACATCACCACCGGTCTAATCAACGTCTTGTATTACTTATTTTTGGTGTTAGCTGATACATATACGGTGATCCAAGGAGAGGTTTAATTGAGTAGAAAGTACGATTACCTGCAGCGATTCGAGCTTTTATATCTGTAAGTATTGTGTTGTTTGAGTCAAGCATTGATCCCAAATATTTAAAAGATTCAACTCCGTCAATTCGTTCATCGCCGCACTTCAAATCTTTCTTCTCAGCCTCTCTTGAAACATTCATATGTTTGGTTTTATCGTAGTTAATTTGAAGACCAATTCTAGCAAAGGTAAAATTTTATTTCTACAAACAGAAGAATTATTCTAACTGTGATTTTTGCTTTTTCAGGTTTAATTAAGTAATATAATATAACAAAGGAATAATAATTTTAAAAAAAAAATACTTACAGGCTGAATGACTTCTTCTTCCTACAGGGACTTTTCCCGTCATTTTAGGTATATGCCATTGTCTCGTTACGAGATCAAGATAAACAATTTCGGTCGTATAAATTTCTTCTTGGGAATGGTACGGACTATATCGATCTCCTCTTCCTCCAAATACATACATTTTGTTATTAATAACCGTCGCTGAATGGAAATCCCGATACGATGGTGGATCTCCAAATGTTTGAATATATTTCCAATTCAATGTTTTTAAATCTAAACAACACACTTCACATGTAAATTGATCAATCTCATCCTCAAATCCACCAAATATATACATTTTATCATTTATTACACAAGCAGTGTGCCCATCACGAGCACCAGGAATATTTCCAGTCACATTTGGGTGTGTCCACCGTAACGTTTTTGTATCAAAAACAAATAAAATATTACATGATAATTCGTCATTACGTCCGCCCCATACATAAATTTTATCTTGATGAGCAACGGCCGTATGACCATAACGTTGAAAAGGCACGGATGGATATTTCAATGTAACACCATTGTCATCTTTTTTTTGCGGAACCAATGACCATCTTAAATTATTTGTATTTAATATATGAACATCCATTGAATCTAATGATGTATAATCATCACCACAACAGTAACCTCCAAATGAATAAATAGAATCTGCTACATTACAAGCTGCATGATTAACACGACGTGGTCCTCCTTCAAGGTGTACCGTCCAATACATTATACAATTTAAAAACAATCACAAAATAATTCTTATACTAATTAATTATTAACTCACATTCATCACTTTAATATATGTATTTGTAAACATATTTTTTTTTTGTTTTTATTTCAATTGTAAAATGTAAATCAAATAGTAATACAGAAAAATTTTAATAATAATAATACACTTCACATTTAAACTGTTTAATTTATTAACTTAAAAACAAAATATTTATTGAAACATACTTAACATCGTATAACATTAGTTTTTATATTATTATTCTTCAGTAACTTTTTATAAAAAAGATTGAAGATATTTACGTTTTATTAAAAGTGAAATTTGACAATTCAATATGACATACTCCGAAGGCCTTGTTATGGACATAATGACAATTGAGAAAGAAGAAATGAAAAATAAAATTGCTGAAAAAAAGAGACAACCAAATATAACAATAAAAAATTGTTTGTACACTTTCGTTAATTTAAAGATATTTTATAGATCAGAACATAGATGGCACTTGCAGAATAATAATTTTTGTTGTTGTGCAATAGAAGTGCAGTTGCTATGTCTTTATTTTTAAACGTAAATTGAAGATATTGCACAATCTTGACGTTTGATTATTTAAAATTGAATATATAGCTAGGGAGTCATTCGCGCCATATATACATTCCTACCTACAGCTATAATCATTTGCGCTATTTAATTATCGTCGCAAAAACAACCAAAAGGCTGTAAAAAACCGCGCCATGTTTTTCTTTAGCTTGAAACTATCATTTTAACTATAACAAATAAATTCTTGTATCTTATTCTTTACAAAAACTTTTCAAATCATAAAGCACTAGTTATAAAATTTCTTAATGGCATTTTGTTTTCTAAACATCTAGCTATATTATATAATTTAAGTAATACTCTAGAACTACATATCATAATTCTAAAACATATAATAAATATGCACATTTATTAAAATTTATTTAAGCAGAGGAAATATAATTTATTTTTTTTTTCTATAAAAAACCGCGCACTTTCACTTACATATTTCTTGAACAAAAACCTTGGTGCGACCTTTTCTTAATATGACAATAAAGCCAACCGCATAGTGACTATGGTTGACTCATAATAAACATTATATTGAAATAACCATTGATTAAATAGCAATCTTAAATGAATATCAATGAATGTTAAAATTCAGTACGAAAAGAAATTTATTGATAATGTTATTTCATAGTCATCGTTATATAGTTATATTTGCCATTTGCTAGATATTCTTACAGCAAATCATGTCTTATATAAAATTAAGCATACCGTAATAATATAAAGGGAATTTCAAATAGATTACTATACTTCAGGAAAATTGTAGAAAATATGATACTGACTTAATTAATATAATTAGAAGTCCATTGTTGAATTCATCGGCTTTTCACAGTCGTCTGAAAATAGACCTTAGGAATGACATTATTAAATTAATTGAGAAAAGGTCGCGCCAAGGTTTTTGTTCAAGAAATATGTAAGTGAAAGTGCGCGGTTTTTTATAGAAAAAAAAAAATAAATTATATTTCCTCTGCTTAAATAAATTTTAATAAATGTGCATATTTATTATATGTTTTAGAATTATGATATGTAGTTCTAGAGTATTACTTAAATTATATAATATAGCTAGATGTTTAGAAAACAAAATGCCATTAAGAAATTTTATAACTAGTGCTTTATGATTTGAAAAGTTTTTGTAAAGAATAAGATACAAGAATTTATTTGTTATAGTTAAAATGATAGTTTCAAGCTAAAGAAAAACATGGCGCGGTTTTTTACAGCCTTTTGGTTGTTTTTGCGACGATTTGACTGTTTTTTGTAAAGTTATAATATAATATGGGAGAATCAAATTTGTATTATCCATATAAAATGTTTTCTACAGAGAACTTTACTCTCGATTTTTATCAATCTAGGACCTAGGTGCAATATTTAAAAAAATAAAAGTATCGTTTTTATGTAAACAGGTCTCAACTCATGACATGAACAACTCATGAAAAAGTAAAAGAAATATTCGAAAATAAGTCTAAAGCAATGCATTCCAAAATTAATAAAATTATTACATACAACGGAAACACACACATAAAAACTATAGTCTTTGACTAATAATTTTAAAAAATTAACATAACAATTTTATAAAAGTTCTTGAGGATAGCATGAAAGCTTAAATCGATTGTTATTTACTCTAAATAAATAACAAACAAAACAACATTGTGCGAAAAAAGATGTGAAATTAAGTGTTTCGCAATTAAACAATTTTTTTAAAAATTTTTGATTATGTTCAGCCAAGTACCATTGGTGTCTTCCATAAACTTTATAGTCTATGATTGACTGAAAGTTTTAAAAAATTTCAGTTTTTACGGTTATATATCACCTCAATCGGCACATATTTGTCATTTTCGCCTTATCTTACCACATAAATATACGTAAATACATATATTTTCATTTTCAGTGAGAAAGTCGTTGTGAATAATGGATAATAAACAATCAAGTCCTCACCATAAGGGTTTTGTTCTATTTTTTCAAAGTACGGAACCCTTAAAATAATAATAAAATTTTCTCAAATTCTTTTCTTTATACCTCATAAAGCTTAAAAACACAAAATTTTAAAGCCTACTAAATTATTTTTTAATCTCATCACTTCAAAATAACTACCAACGTTCTAAAATAAAATGAAATAAAAATTAAAATTTATTATCGATATAACATTTGTTGGGTTCTCTCAGATAACAAATTTACATAATAGACCAAATACATGTTTTCACAACATCGTTTTCATAATACATCAATAATAGGTCTTTTTCATATAGCATTTCATAAAGCATATTCTAAATATATTCTTTTTTCTAATACCTTTATAATTACCAACTTCCATTTAATATATTAATAAAACATTTGATGGGTTTTCTGGATACAAACATAACAAATATTTTTTGTATTTTAAAAACAACTATATGTTTGCAAACTAATCTGGGTTCGTGTTTAAGTTTTTTAACTGTTGTTAAATATTACCAATATTGAGGGATAATTAATTTCAATTCGCATAATTTTGTGTTTTTCAATTCTGTACATTTGATTGGTTTTTGAAAATTCGCCAAAATGATACTAAATTACTACATTCATATCAATGCTACCAACGTGGTATAAAAATTTGTAAAAACATTTTAATTTTACTAAAAGTTTGGGAAAGCAAAATTTTGATTTTATAAACTTTCAGAAAAAAGCATGAATGCTGACTTTTTTTTACTAATGAGAAACATATAGTTAAATAAGATATACTTTTATTGATAACTTTGAATACAGTTGTAGAAAAAATGCAAATTATTCGAAATGAAAATTTTAACCTTTAAAACCTATTCGGTGCACAGTATATATACTAGTAGTGTCTTTCAAAACATGGCGCGCAAGACACTACCGCGTCTCTTGATTTGATCATTTTAAAACACATTTCATTTGTAAAAATTCTCGTTACAGATTTTTTAAAATATATCTATTTTATTGTATGCAAGAATATAATAATATTTTTATTTTTTATACATAAATCATTATTATGACACATCACATCACAGTTGATTTATATAATAGTATATTATGATGCAAGGACGTAAAGCTAAAGATTTTGGACGTATGTGGAGTTTACAAATCGAGGCGCTAGCCGAGATTTGCACCCACATTAAGTTCAAAATAGCGTACGTTGTGCGTCATATACTATTTTTTATCCACCGCAAGCAAATTTTTAAAAATAAATTTTTATTCTAAATCAAAATTATGAAATTGCATAAATTTTGAAATAAAAATATGTTGAACAAGTATAACCTTTGACAAAATATTTGATATTTTTTTTCAAAATAATTGTATAACTATGACAACAAAGAATAACAAGTATTTCAATTGGATTAGGAAATTTGGAATCGAAAGGTTCCTTTGATAAAAATTTTAAGACTTCAAAAGTGATAGCGATACTTAAGCCAGGTAAACCATCTAATGAACCAGGAAGCTACCGTCCAATTGCCCTTTTGAGCACCTGCTACAAATTGTTAGAACGGCTCATATACAACCGTATCGCTCCGATACTGAATGACCAGATCCCAGTCGAACAAGCTGGTTTCCGTCCCAATCGCAGTTGCACTGACCAATTGCTCGCTTTAAAATCCTACATCGAAGCTGGGTATCAAAAACAATTAAAAACAGGCGCAGTATTCATCGACCTCACTGCAGCATATGACACGGTCTGGCGAATTGGGATTATATATAAGCTGTTCAATGCAATACCTTGTAGCACCATCTCGCGTTTAATTAACAACATGCTGAGTAATCGTGTATTCAAAGTCCATCTAAATAATTCCTGTAGTGGGTCCAAAATGCTTAACAATGGTTTACCACAGGGTTCCGTCCTGGCGCCATTGCTTTTTAATTTGTACATTCATGATTCATGACATTCCTGACACAACATTAAAGAAATTTGGTTACGCTGATGACTGGACCCTGGCCACTCAAAATAAAGACATGGGTGTCTTGGAAGATTTGCTCTCAACTGACCTGGCAATAATGAATGACTATTTTCGAACGTGGAGTTTATTTCCTAATCTAAGTAAAACCGTTTGTTGTTTCCACTTAAACAACAAACTGGCAAAACACGAACTATCAGTGTCATTTAAAGGCACTGTCATTAAATACAATCAACTGCCAAAGTACCTGGGCATTACTCTCGATAGAACTCTTTCTTTTAAACTCCACCTAGAGAATACATCCAAAAAACTTAAAACTAGAAACAATATATTGCACAAACTGGCAGGCTCGACATGGGGATATACTCCAGCTACCCTCCGCACAACTGCTCTAAGTCTGGTTTACTCAGTGGCTGAGTATGGCGCACCAGTCTGGTTGAATAGCACACATACTGAAAAAGTTGACTGCCAGCTGCATGCCACGATGCGTACTATAAGTGGTACTATCAGGTCTACTCCTTTACCTTGGCTCCCTGTATTAAGCAATATCGCTCCACCTGCACTCAGACGCTCACATGCGCTTATGCGTGAACATAAAAAGGTAACCAACAACATCACGTTACCCTTGCACGAATCTTACGGTGACCATACCCGTTGTCGATTCAAGTCAAGAAAACCTCCACATAAAACTGCCAGCAACCTGATGCCAACTAATTTTAATATCTTGGATGCCTGGGACACCTCCTGGCATCATTACAATACACTTGGGCTTTCTATTACTAACCCGACTTCTACCCAACCTGGCTTCGATTTGCCACGTCATACCTGGACTACACTAAACCGAATAAGAACGAATCATGGACGTTGTGCTGATTCTTTCTACAAGTGGGCATTTCAGAGTCCCCTCAATGTGACTGTGGAGCTCCACAACAAACCATAAAACACATTGCAACTGTGTGTCCAATTCGACGATTCAATGGCAACATCGCAGACATCCATTTGGCAACGCCCGATGTAGTAACATGGATAGACTCACTCGATGTAAACATCTAATGTTCAACTGTACTGTCCAATGTTCAAATATTTTTACTTTTTAACTAAAGACGCGCAATCAAATTGATTGTAAGCTCATTTAATGTGTATTCATGTTTTGTTTTAGGTAGATTTCATAGAAAAATCTACCTTTTTTAAGTTTTATTTTTAATGTGTCATAAAAACCATACGCTAAATAAATAAATAAAAAGAAATAAAAAATGACGTAACTGTAGCCGATATAATGTCGAAGCTATTCCAGTGTTAGTTCTTGGAATCTGAGTGAGAAACAACTGGTTGAGGCGGGTTCTATAGGCTGGTGCATAGAAATTTACAAAACCCAGAACTTCCGTATCTATAAGTGAATTCACAATCTTATATAATAAGTATTCATCCAAGAGAATTCTTCTTAATTCCAATGATAGAATGATTGAATGTTGATGTTTTATCAAGTCTAATACTATATGGTAATGGTTCTACGGAAGGAAACGAATTTCTAGAAACAAATTTAGAAAACTTTCTTAGCACTCTTTCTATCTGGTTACATTGTATATCATAATAAGGATGCCAAATTTGACAACCGTATTCTAAAATACTGCAAACCATACTGTTAAACAGAATAATTAAAACTCTAGGATTGCGGAATTCCTTACATCTACGCCAAATAAAACCTACTAATTTAAATACTCTGAGACAGATCGAGTTAATATGTTCATGAAAGCGAAATTTACTATCAAATATTACACATAAATCTTTGATAACTGACACTTCTTTTAGTACTTCACTTCCTATTGAATAACCATATACAACTTTATTTATTTTTTTGGTGTAGGAAACTGACATACATTTCTTTATGTTTAACTGTAATCCATTTTCAAGGCACCAACTGTTTACCACATTTAAATCGTTTTGTAATCTCAAACAATCGAATACATTTTTAATAACTAAGAAAATTTTCAAATCATCGGCATATAAGAGGTAGTAGCAATTTAGTATGTCAGAAATATCGTTTATGATCAATAGAAATAAAAATTGGACCCAATATTGAGCCTTGAGGCACTCCAGATGTGGGACTGAATCCTTCAGATTTATGACCATTAAATTGTACGTACTGCATTCGATTTATCAAGTAAGATAACAGCCACTTTAATAAATAAAAATGTATGTCAAACGATCTTAATTTTGCTATCAGAACTATACTATACTATACTATACTCTACTATACTATACTATACTATACTATACTATACTATACTATACTATACTATACTATACTATAATAGACTATACTATAATAGACTATACTATACTATACTATACTATACTATACTATACTATACTATACTATACTATACTTTACTATACTATACTATACTATACTATACTATACTATACTATACTATACTATACTATACTATACTATACTATACTATACTATACTATACTATACTATACTATACTATACTATACTATACTATACTATACTATACTATACTATACTATACTATACTATACTATACTATACTATACTATACTATACTATACTATACTATACTATACTATACTATACTATACTATACTATACTATACTATACTATACTATACTATACTATACTATACTATACTATACTATACTATACTATACTATACTATACTATACTATACTATACTATACTATACTATACTATACTAAACTATGCTATACTATACTATACTATACTATACTATACTATACTATTCTATACTATACTATACTATACTATACTATACTATACTATACTATACTATACTATACTATACTATACTATACTATACTATACTATACTATACTATACTATACTATACTATACTATACTATACTATACTATACTATACTATACTATACTATACTATACTATACTATACTATACTATACTATACTATACTATACTATACTATACTATACTATACTATACTATACTATACTATACTATACTATACTATACTATACTATACTATACTATACTATACTATACTATACTATACTATACTATACTATACTATACTATACTATACTATACTATACTATACTATACTATACTATACTATACTATACTATACTATACTATATATGTCAAACTTTTATATACAATAAATATGAACCGTAATTTTTATTTATTTCGAATTTTATAAATATTTGTTGGTATTTTAAAATAAATTATAGTAACGTCACATGTAAATATAAGCCTTAAGCCCTTATTTTTGAAATATTTTCCAGTTTGTGGCGTTTTATTAGTGCTCTACATTATTATTAGACAAGAAATTGCAAGCAAAGAAACAGACAATTCAACCAGTACCTGATTATGTGACAAATTTATCTTCAGTTCAGTTCAACAGTGATGAAATGGATATACTTAATAAAGGTTTAAATTTCTCTCCAAGCCCAGTTAAACTGTTGATTGAAAATACTATTATTGACATTGAAAGTTCTATTAAGATTTTAAGAGATTTCGAAAAAGAAACAGTTAGGAAGGCTATACATCCAATATTAAAGAGTGAGTCATCAACAGCAAAAAGAAATCCACCAATACAAGCAAATATGGATATTTTTTAAGAATTTGAAGGAAAAGGATGTGTATTATTTAAAAGCTGATAAAGGGAACAGAATGGTCATAATAGACAAAGTGGAATATGAGAAACGTATGATAGAAACAATAAAAGATAGCACGTTTAAGGAATTAAAAGTAAACCCTTTAAATAGTATGCCTTCAAAAGCAACCAATGCGATTGCTGAGATTGCGGAGATACTAGACAACCCGAAATGGAAGTTGAAGGTGCACAACCCTCAATTGCCTTTTTTGTATGGGTTGCCCAAAATACATAAACCGGACAACAAAATGAGACCTGTTATTTCAGGTTATGTGTCTCCGTTTCACAACTTAGCAAAATGGGTTGTAGAGGAGTTCACAAACGATTACAAAACCACCTGGACGAGAGGTAAAAAATGTTTATGAGTTCGTAGAAATAATAAAAAACATTAAAGTTGAAACAGATGAAATTCTTGTTTCATTTGATGTCGTATCACTATATCCGAATATACCAATTCCAGAATTACTACAGCTCGTAAATGATTGGTTGTGTGAAAGCTGTTTTTCTGATATGAAAGCAGCTCAGTTTTTTAAGACCACGAAATTGTGCATGGAACAAAACCAATTCCGTTACAGAAACCAATATTTCAAACAAACCTTTGGGGCCAATATGGGCAACCCATTAATTGTTTTATCGCTAATACATTAATGGGCTCAATCGAAATGGATTTAGAAGGAACGGGTTTACTACCAAAGGTGTGGGTTAGATATGTGGATGACGTGGTTGCGATTGTTAAAAGATCGGAAAAGGACAAAATACTAAGGATGTTGAATGAGCAAAGACCTACTATCAAATTCCCCATGTAAGAAGAAGAAGATGGTTCAATAGCTTTCTTTGACATCAAAGTTTCTCGTAAGAACAATGATTTGGACATAAACATAAACGTATACAGAAAGCCAACGAACACTGACCGGTATATTACAAGAGACTCGTATTGCCCAACAACAACCAAAAGGGCCGCATTCAACAGCATGGTGTACAGACTTTGTAAACTTCCCCTAACCATCAAGAATTTCATGGAAGAGTTAAGTACCACCAAAAGGATTGCTAATGTGAATGGGTATGTAACAAACCCTTGGTTTGCTACCATGAATGCATTCTATATATGTTTGTATGTTTGCAAAACTTGATTTAATTGCTACCATAAATGTATTTATGTATGGATATGTATACAAAACTCAGTTAAATTAATTCCGTTTAGTAGATATAAAATCAAAAAAATTAAAGATTTTGGGATTATTACAATTTTTATTTTATTTCGGTTAAGTCGAATTATTCAATTTATTGTCAAGTTGTAACGTCGGCTATTCTCATAAATCATATTAAAATCAATTCCTATTCTTTTTCCGTTCAAATCAAAATATATTTCATTCCTTACATTTCATTTTTACAGTCATAATAATTTAACAAATTTTCAAATTATAACCAACAGCCAACAGCCTTAAATTCGAATATCACAACGAATAAATAAACGAACTCATCATTTTTCCTTTAACGAACATGATTAGTGGCTCAATTTTCTTCTTTTTTTTGTTTGTTTTGCTGAAAAAATTATAAACGTCAGAAGTCACATTTTGATAATTCGATTCCAAGTTTTTTTTTCAAATGAAAAAGATCTTCATGTAATCTATTGGTAGTCTCTTCCACGTTCCAGGAACATATGGAATTGCTGTCCAAAGTCTCTTCATTGTTAAGAGCGGCTGGGTTACCAATAAACCTCAAGAAAAGTAAATTTGTTCTGAGAGAGCTGAAATACTTGGGATTTTTGGTTGGTGAAGATGGTCTTCGAACAGACCCTGACAAGGTAAGAGCTGTACCAGAGTACCCAGCTCCATCTACAGTTAAACAAATACGGAGATTATTAGGAATGGCCGGTTGGTACCAACGTTTTATACCAAATTATGCAAGCGTGGTATCACCGATAACGGATCTACTAAAAAAGAGTTCTGGTTAATTGAAATTGACATTGGAAGCTCAAGCAGCTTTTGAAAATTTAAAAAGATTGCTGACTACAGCAACGGTATTAATAAACCCTGACTATAATAAAGAGTTCTTTATTAGATGCGCTGCAAGTCTGACAGGGGTAGGTAGCGTATTATATCAGGTCGATGAAGACGGACAAGAGTATCCGATAGCCTTCATGTCGAAAAAACTTAACAAAGCTCAGAGAAACTACTCAGTTTCTGAGCTGGAATGTCTTGCGGCAATTCTGAGTGTGAAAAAATTCAGGGGCTATGTTGAAGGTCACCGATTTACAATTGTGACTGATCACTCAAGTCTGAAGTGGCTTATGTCACAGAAAGACTTGAGTGGTCGTCTGGCTAGGTGGAGCCTAAAACTCCAACACAAGGATTTTACCATTGTCCACCAAAAAGGTACCCAAAATATAGTCCCTGATGCTCTATCTCGTCTTTATGACGATACACACGAGGAATTGACGGAAGCATTATCACATCATGTTAACGACATTAAACTTGACAATGAAGGTTATCGGCACAAAGAGTATACGGATATGATAGCTAAAGTTCAATCATCACCCAAGGACTTTCCATCAGTTAAAGTCGTGGATGATAAGCTATACATACGTATTGAGCCAAGACCTGATGCAATACCTAACGATGTTCCCGTATGGAAACTCTGGATACCAAAACAGATGACTTCAAACATGATTCAGAAACATCATGATGATAGTATTGCTGCTCATGGAGGTGTTAAAAGACATTAGAATTACTTCGACGTCTTTATTATTGGCCGGGCATGGCGTCAGAGGTACACAACTATGTTGTGTCCTACGACACATGTAAACAAACAAAAGCCACGAATCAGATATTGCGTCCTCCGATGCAATATCAATTCGAAACAGCACGTCCATGGCAGAGAGTCTATATAGATTTTTTGGAACCGTACCCTCGTTCTACACTTGGAAATACGGTGTTATTGGTAGTTCTGGATCATGCTACGAAGTTTGTACTACTGAAACCACTTGGAAACGCAACTTCACCGAAGGTGAATGCTTTTCTGAGGAACGAAGTGTTTCTTACATATGGGGTACCAGAGTTTCTACACAGTGACAATGGCAAACAGTTCACTAGTAGGAACTTTCAAAATCTTTTGTCAGATTTCGGCATTAAACACATTAGGACCGGTGTCTATAGTCCTCAAAGCAACGCGTCAGAGCGGGTCAATAGGTCAGTTCTAGCAGCAATTCGAGCGTTCTTTAAATGTCAACATACCAAGTGGGATTCACAAATTGGTGAAATCGCATATGCACTGTGGGCCGCAGTACATTCAGCTACCAAGTACTCACCGTACTGTCTATTATTTGGGCAACATCCAATTTCGGATGGGAATACTTACCATTTGTTGAGATCACTACACAAGGAAGTTGAAGGTGAACGCAGTTTCATATATTCTGTCAGCCGTTGTTGGAATGACTTGACCGGAGCAAAGAGCGAACGAGGTTCATTGGTTATGGGTGTTCGTTTTAAAAGAGACAGTTTAGTATCATGAGTTGGTGTCAGGACATCTGGAGGAGTGTTTCCAGCCTGCACCGCAGGTGTTACGTTATTCAAGTTTCTATTAGGTTTGGAATTGCTCGAAATATTAATGAGTGATGCATTTTGAGATTTATCTAATAAGTTAGAGGTTGAAGCGCGGTACGACAATGTACGGTATGGACTACCATTGGTCCTATTGGACGGAAATCGGTCTTCGAATTGACGAAGGCTGATTTTGAAATTAAATCAGAAGATACAATATTGTTAAAATCAGGTGATAAGATATTTTTAGAATCAGATGATTCTAGAATTGGTCCTGGGAGCGAGAAAAGGTGTTGGGATTCTGGCCCCCTCTTCGGTTTCCCTGACAATGATCACAATTGGGACAAACAATATCATCTTTACCACAACCCCAACAGAACAATCGTTGTGGTTCACGGCAATCGTGCCAACGGTGGACAGGTTTTTTGCAATTCCAACAAGTTGTTGGATTGGTTATGGGTGGGCTGTATAGTGGCTATTTCCGTAGATAAAGGGTCTGAAGGAAGTTCGCTAATTCTCACGTGGGAGAATTCATGTTTCATATCTACCTCAGACACAGGTCTAGAGGGTCGATAAGTATAATCGCGAGGTTTTGAGAGCGGTTCTGCCCACAGCTTCTCCCTATCCCTACACAGCTGACGAAGGTGTTCCAAACCATATATGGTTACATACAACAACTCTCGCCGGATCTCGATTCGCAGATTATTCTGAATCAACGACAACAGTTCAGCACCAGACATCGGCATCACTAGTTTATCAGACAATCGGTATAGTGAGAAAAGAAAGAAAATCATCAAACGTTTCGGTTGGCCTCTGTTTTCTGGCCCTCATCCTTTCCTCTATTTCTTCATCCGTTTGTCTATCCCGAAACTCAACACGTAGAGCATGACAAATGTCATTCCATATAAGCTGTCGATTATCGCGATAGTATCGCCAGAACCATGCAGCTGCTCTATCCGTTAACAGCAGATATAAACTACGTGTGACTATGGAAAAATCGCTTTGAAAGCACATCTCGGTCAATCTCTCCACTCTAAAGATGAAGGCTTCCACATCCAGACCATCGGGTCTGCTGGAAAAGGTTAGATTCCAATTACGTATGGTTGTTGAGTATTGCTCGAGATGTTGTCGAGTTCGGATAGGAGCAGGATGAGGCCCAGTAAACATTGGTTGTGCCGGTGGATCATTTCGGAGTACCAAATCATCTCTCACGGAGTGTGCAGACGGAGCCGATTGACGCAAAGGAGAAAAGTGAGATTCAGCATTTGGTGCTTCTGGCACAGAAGAACGGTTTAGACCCAATGCATCGCTAATTATGGCCATTTCATGGTCTAGCTGAGTATGTATTGTTTTATGTGATTCACGCAACAAGGCAGCAGCTCCTGCTTGATCAAAGCTTCTCCGAGCTACGTCAACCCTAGTTTCGTCGGCGTGTCAAAAGGTGGATGTTCAATTGGCACCCGAGTTGAAGAGCGTTGATGGCCAGTACTAAACTGTCGTCGTTGCATTTCTGCAGCGAGAGCTCGAGTTACAGGTCGTGGAGGTGGTTGAACGACTGAGTAATTATTGGAGGCTGTCATTCGTGGCAACCTTGGCAGATCAGCGTGCACACAAGCGGTTCTGCACAGAGGGCAGGTATCGTTTTGCAACAGCCAGTCGTTAAGACACATATCATGAAACAAGTGATTGCAGCGAGTCAAAATTTTTGCATCTGCAGGCACAATTTCTCCCTGGCACACCGCACAGTGATTGGCCATGTCAGAAATTTGGAGCGGATTATGTGACGTCATGTTATTAGAAAATTTAAACAGTTGTGCAAAATTCGCTTTTCCTTATCTATTTCCAATACTTCTTATAATTAGGACTACACAAACGCAAAAATTGAAGGATTGAGAAAAAGCAATTAAACTACACTATTGCAAACGGTGGAGTTAAAAAAAATCTCAGATTCAATTTACCGGGCGAATCTGAGAATCCCGTGACACGGATGTCAAAAAAAATTTCAAGTGCAGTACAACGGTAAAATCCACTTTTCCCTAACAGAAAAGACAGAAACAAAAAAGAAATTGGAGGGTGGAGAAAAAACTATTAATAGCAGACGGTGGAGTTTGAAAATAAAGACAAATCTTGGAAGAAAGAGATTGGAGGTTCAAGATAAAACAATTAGACTTATACTATTGTAGAAGGTGGAATTACGTAATCGTCCCAGATTCAATACACCGGGCGAATCTGGGAATCCCGGAACAAAAATGAGTGCAGCATAACGCCCTGGTACGGCAAGGAGAAAATTTAAAACTAAAAATACTTAATCTATCATGCAACAAAAAAAATATCGTAATACTTAATTCTTAATACTAAGTTTTCGGTGAGTGGTGTCATCTATCCAGGCTGGATTAATTGGTTAATCGAATCTTTCTTTTTCTATTTATTTGGTATAATTTTCCTTTGGTTATAGAGGAAATGGTTTGAGTTTTGAACAAGCGTCGGTGTTGCCAATAAGCACGAAAATGGAGTGCGGATCGCGATGGAGTTCTTGAACTGACCAGTGAATCGATAAATATACTTGAACGCAGTTTCATATATTCTGTCAGCCGTTGTTGGAATGACTTGACCGGAGCAAAGAGCGAACGAGGTTCATTGGTTATGGGTGTTCGTTTTAAAAGAGACAGTTTAGTATCATGAGTTGGTTATATATTATAATCAATTCCTTGTTTTATAAATTTATAATGAATTCCTTGTCTTATTAATAACGTTGTTATGACACCGTAAGATCTATACAAATTGAAATGAGAGTTACACAACACCGTTCTTTGATCTTACTTAAAATTTTTATTGACATAAAGATGCATTTCGGTCTATGACCATCATCAGTCTTACATGTAACTAAACACTAAAATTATTCTCAAAATAAAAAATCTATCTATGCAAATCATTATTCATACAATTATTCAACACTGCTACATAGCATTAAACAACCTACCTAACCTGAACAATACCAATACAAACTCAAATAAAAATAAAAAATAAAAAATACCTAATAAAAATACAATTAAAACCAGAATGAAAACAATCATAACATTAATAATAATACTAATAAATACAATTATAAAATCAAAGATTTTCTATCCAAAAAAACATTCCCTTCAAAAACAAAAACCTTCAAAAGATGTTAGTTTTTTCCTCATCGTCCTCTTTCAGCCCGTTTTTAGATGATTGAACAAAGAAGACGAGATTGGACCATAAACATTGTTCATCAACCGATGCCTGTTTTTGTGTATATACACGGATTCTATAACATCCAATTGACGAATCACTCTTGTTTGTCTTATTAACGATAAGTTCTCTTCGGAAATGTTATGGTGATGTTTTTCCTCCATATGTGCTGCTACCGCTGATTTTGACGTTTGCTTGTGATTAAAATGCGCTATATGCTCTTTCAGGCGTTTTATAATAGACCCATGGGTTTGACCTACGTATATCATAGAACATTCATTACATTGGATTTGATACACCCCTGATTTCTGTTTCTCCGTCAAGCTGTCTTTCGGTTTTCCTAATAGATCTTTCAGTTTGTTGTTGCTTGAGAAGGCCATTGTGATATTATGTTTTTTTAGTATTGGTTTCAAGCCATTGGTTATAGTATGGTTAAACTTAAATGGAGCTCGTACCAGTTTTTCTTTTTCTTGGGATTGTTTTTGGCTGAATAGAGTTGACAAAGATTGTTTTTTAATGTTTTTAGACTGCTTCGCCACTAAAGCGTCTATCTCATTATCTGAGTACCTGTTACGCGGTAATTATATTAACCTCGAAAACAAAAGTAAAATTTATTTAAGACAGACCAAAACAAATTGTGAACCTCTAGATGTCGTCGTTGCCTCCAGCTCAGAAGGAGAGGTATTTCTGGTCGTGGATTTCGGTTCACTTGTACTGCCTTCTGTATGACGACTAAATTAAAACCGTTCCCATTCTAACTCACTAATTCTTCACTCACACAAAAACTAAGAATTATATCATTTTTTTTTGCATTACGTTATAATATTTAATTCGAAAATCATAATAATCAGAAAAAAAATCAAAAGTTACACTATTTTTATCTAACACTAGTTAATTAATTTTGAAAGAAGATATAGAAAATATATATTCAAATGTAATATGTAATAATAAAAATTTTTAACTTGCTGTTGTGTTGAATAATTTTTCATCTGACTTTGGTCTATTGTAAATTGTAATATTGTGATTGTATTATCCTTTTGTTTTGTTGAATCCAAATATTTGTTAATAACTGCAAACATTAACAACTTAAATGATGAAACAGTTGATGGTTAAGAATTTCTCATCCAAATATGGTATATCTTCATTCGTAATATTGTATTTGAATATTTTTGGTTGTTTTGTTTAATCCAAATATTTGTTAATAACTGCAAACTTAAATTATGAAAAGTTGATGGCTAAAAACTTTTCATCCAAATATGGTATATGATTCGTAGTATTGTATTTTAATATTTTTGTTTTCTGTTAATTGCAAGTTTACTGCAACTTAGTTTTTAAGATGATTTCGTTTAATTAAAAAAACATGATTAATGAAATTCAAATAATTTAATGATTTTAATTTTAACAGTTCAATACACTAAATTTTCTAGTTCAATTTTAACTTAATTTACAGGTTTAGTTATTTTATTTTATTTTAGCTTATTACACCCACTAATTATAAAAAATATTTCAAAAAAGTTTAAAAAATTGTAAAACATTAAGTAAATCAATTATTCATAGTATTAATAAAAGTTATTTAGAGTAACAATAGTTCAATAGTTAAATAGATCGATATAAAACAGTTCTACTTTATTCAATAATTAGATTGGGTAAAAGCCTCTCCCAGGATCTTCCAATTTGATTTGTTTTGTGCCTCATTTTTCCATTGACTGCATATAGCATTTATTTCATCAGCCCATCTTTTTCTCTGCCTCCCGACTCTTCTTATCCCACTTGGTTTCCAATTGGTTAGTAAACTTGTCTATCTCCTATCATTCAGTCTGGCTACATGTCCAGCCCATCTCCACTTCAGATCTTTGGAGCGTTTTATTACGTCGACTATGTTGGTTTTCTCCCTAATCACCGCATTTCTTGTCTTTGTTCGCCTGCTTATTTTAAGATTTGTTCTCTCCATAGATCTCTGACAAACTTGTAATTTGTTCATATTCTTATTTGTTAGTGACCATGTTTGTGCGCCGTATGTTAATATTGGTAGAATAGCTATATCAAAAATATATTTTATCCACGACTACTAAAGAATATTTACTTTCCATGCGTATATCTTTCATTGTAATTGTATTCATTCCTTTTTTATATATCACATTCTTTTTTATTTATTTTATTACGCTTCATTTATTCAAAATTCCCCTAACAAATTAATAACTTGATTTGTTGGTATAGTAATATAAACGAGATAAAACACGAACAATACATATAAAATAAACAAACAAGTTTTATTTTGTTTTTATTTTCATAGAAATATTGCAATATGGCGATATAAACGTTTACAGGAAAACTTGAATGAAATTATTTGAAGTATTTGTAGTTGTGGATAAAATAGTATCTTGTATTCGCTTAGGATGAAGGCAATTCTTCACTCGGATGATTCCCTCCACTCGCTACGCTCGTTCCGGGAAACTTCATCCTCGTGTAGAATTGCCTTCATTCTAGCTCATACAAGAATATACTATTATATTTTCGCTATTTATGTTGTTGTTTAACAGCCTTTTGATGCTCCAATATTGTCTCCATGCATTGGTTATTCTTCTGTTAACTTCTTTATCTTGTCTTTCTGTAAACGAGATCGTTTGTCCTAGGTAAACAAAATCTTCAACTCTTACTATGGTTTCCTCCTCCAAATTTATTTCTGGCATATTAAAATTTGTCATTATTTTCGTCTTTTCCTTGTTCAGTGTAAGACCAACTTTCTTGCTTTCTTCTTTCAATTCTAACAGCATAGTCTTTGTTTCTTCTAAATTTTTACTGAACAATGATATATCATCTGCAAACCTTAGATTATTAATTCTTTCATTGTATATGTTGATACCAAAATTATTCCATTTCAGGTTTTTAAATATTTCTTGTAGTGTTGCTGCAAACAACCCTGGTGATAATGGGTCACCTTGTTTAACTCCTCTGTTAACGTTGAAGTATTGACCATCGTTTTCCAGCATTATTCTAGCCTTACTGTTACTATAAATATTACATAGTAATCTAATATATTTGTCTTGAATGTTCTGCGCTTTCAAAGCTCTGAAAATAAAAACCTGTTCAACAGTGTCGAATGCTTTCTCATAGTCGATAACAGTTATAGCGATTGGTATTTGGAATTCAGGGCATTTCTCTATGATTTGTTTGATGCTCTATAGATGATCTGTAGTAGAGAATCCAGATCTGAACCCGGCTTGTTCTCTTGGCTGATTTGCATTCAAAGTTGCTAATATTCTTTTTAGTATACATTTTGCAAAAATCTTATATAGGGTACTAATTAGGGTTTAGGTTTAGTTATTTCTTTCTAATTCTATTTTCTTCACAATTAAATAACCCCAATAATTATGACTAACTGTAATTTAATTTTTATAACAAAACTAATTTTGCAAATTTTTCTTTTGTTTTTGTTTGTTTAATAATAATGCATATTAAATATTCAATTAAATAAAGAAATGCACCAACAATTTTTTTTTCTTTAATTTTAGTTTCCACAAAATAATGGCAAATAATTTTTTTTTCTTTGATAAATTATAATATTTTGTTCACTAGAAATTTTCATATTTTACTCGGAACAATAATTGACAATAAAAATGATTGACAATAACGTTTTGTTTTAGTCTCTTTTTTTCACAGAGTTCCGGATTCTAGGTCAAAATATTTTTTATTATAGGTTTTAAATATTAATTAAAAACACTATTTGTTATTTTTTAAGGCTTTATTTGCGCAATATTTTGACCTAGAATCCGGAACTCTGTGAAAAAAAGAGACTAAAACAAAACATTAAAATAAACAGGTCGATAAAGACAGAAGTTCTCTCTCTTTTTAAAAGAAAAATTGACAATAACTTTATCCACGACTACTAAAGAATATATACTTTCCATGCGTATATCTTTCATTGTAATTGTAACGTCCGTGATATTCGCCTAAACAATAATAAAACCAATTCATCTTCTTTTTTCAATTCAATAAAAATTTATTTCCATAATTTCAGTTCATTTTTACATTAATAATAATTTCAAATTTTCCAACGGTCAGTTCAATTTCGAATTACAATTATAAAAAATAAACGAACGCACCAATTTTATTTTCATTTTTAACGAATAGTTGTTACTCAGTTTTGCTCAATCTTCGTTTTCCGGACATTAGAAGATGTCAAAGAAAAAGATCACATTTTTTTTTGTAAAATCAGTTTTTTCGAGGAAAAAAATCTAAAATAATAGAAAATTCAATTCATTCTTTTTCGGTCTGTTGATGTATATATTTTAAAACGAAAACATTAAAGAAAAAAAGGTAAAATGTAATGAAAATAAATAAAATATAGTTTAATTTAGGGTAGTGATTATAAAAATACCCGCCGGTTAATTAAAGGTTGAAGAAAATATCAAGTAGTAATAAAAATAATTCTTTTCAAATCTATCATTGTTAACAAAAATATTAACATAACGTTAATTTTTTTCAATAAATAAACAAAATGTATATTTCATAAATAATTCGATTTATTGGAAAAATATCATCAACTCTTGACCGGTGACATAAAGATTGATAACCGTGTTCACAATATAATAAAAAAGGGACTTTAAGAAAGATAAATAATATAGTAAATATAAACATCATTTAAATATAAAAGCCATGAAATATTATTTGATAAAGGAAATATTTATTCGAAGCACATATTTTTAAAATTTACTCTCATTCGCTCAAATAAAATGTCAATAACATTGAAGACAAAGCCTGAAATTGGATGGCTAGATGAATAGGGGAAGCAGCCAATCGTAAATTTATTAATGAAACTAAATGATGTGGAGCTGAACTGAAGGTGCTGTCAAGACGTCGATCAACATAAGCAGGTCAGGTCTATATATATTGTCTTTTGTAAAATTTTTGTATATTCATTTTCTAGTTCTTTTTTTTGATTATTGCCATTTGGAAATGTTAGACTAAGTTAGTTGGATATAAGAGATTCCTCGGTTGTGATTCGTAGGGAGGGAATAGAATTAGTTTTCTGAATGTTTTATATATTGTCCGAAGTACATTAATTGGTATAAAAGTCCAAGCTATTATATAGCTACTCGCATAACATAATTATATTCATTCCTTTCATATATATCAAATTCATTTTTATTTATTTCATTACGCTTTATTTATTCAAAATTCCCCTAACAAATTAATAACTTGATTTGTTGGTATATTAATATAAACGAGATAAAACACGAACAATACATATAAAATAAACAAACATGTTTTATTTTGTTTTTATTTTCATAGAAATATTTCAATATGGCGATATAAACTTTTGGCCAATAGATGGTGCCGTATTTGTATTTAAAACGTTGCTTTTAATGTTAAAGCTTTGCAAATACACTACGATTTGCTTTTTCTAATTGTCGTGTATTATTTTTTCATTGGTGATTGGTGATAATTATTTTAATTTGTTTTTTTTTTAAATATCGGTTTATGCGCGTAGTTTGCTTTGATCAATGCTTTTTCGTTGAACATAATTTTATGAAATTGAAAAATGAATGTATAATCTGACAAACAATAACATTTATATGACGAAATTATACATATCGGAATTTGACACATAATGTTATAAATTTTAAATTTCCAAAACACCTTATTGAGTCCACTCTTAAAAAATAAAATTTCTTTATTATTATTTCTAATTATTTTTTATTTTATATAATTGACTATATTTCGGGTTATTTGCAACCCATCATCAAAAAACGTTTAAAAGTGGTTAGTAAATAAATTAAATAAATTTGAATTTATGTTGCTTTAAAAGCATCCAATTTATTGCTGTCGTGCACCTCTTTCTTTAACCTCAAATTATCTATTGAAAAATTTAAATAATCATCTTATTTTCCAAAACATGTTTTGCTATGGGGGCTTTATTTGGTTGGTTTGTTTTAATGTATTCAGAATGTTCCTTAAAGCGTTTCTTCAAACACCAACGCGTCTGCCCATATAATATTTTTATAGTAATCACCACAAGATAGTTCATAAACACCGACTTTATCATGTGTTTTATCTTTAGTTGATCCTAACTTATGTTTCAACGTCATGTTGTTACAAATTTTCTCATCTGCACCAAATATGTTGTTGGTTTGCAATTGTATGTAAAACATGTTCCTAAAAATAAGTGATGATAGTTGATATTATCGATTTCAAGCTAAAAATTACGAAATGGGAGCAGCACAATTACTATAAAAAGAAACATAGCTGATCAAACACGGATGGCAATCATGATGAACAAACTAATTAAAAATGGTGGGACTTAGCTGGCAACACGTATGCAATAGTAGTTTGCAAACGGTAACTATGCATTAAAGAATTAAAGAATTCATAAACGAATTAAATATATACTCCCGCAGGAAGGTTTGTAAAATTTAAACTTTTTGATCTATGGGTGTGACAATCCCGCGTACTTAGGTCCCTGCTATTTGCATATGAGTTAGCTTGAGATATCGTATACCACTGGCAATAGCAGTGAGATATCACTAGCCAAAGTGATATCTTAGGGATGCTGGCGGATGAACTTTTTTCAATCAACGATAACACCCTTAGTCTTAGTTATAAAATATTCTTTGATGATGACACGCTATTTTTTTAAAATAAAACGTTGTTGGTAGTACGAATTACAATGTGAGCAACAACAACTCATAACAACCTTTGAAGAATAAGGTCCCACAACAACATGCTTTCTAAGGTGTTGATGAACGCAAATTTTTTATTTTTTTATATTTTTTTAAAAAATGAACTTTTTCGTTTGCTCGAAGAAATGGGCTTCCATATAACTATTAAATATGCCAGGTTTGATCCTTGAGCAAAACCATGTTTTACATGATCTTGGTATATGCTTCTAGCACTAATTGGTAACCCAATTTAGCTTTGTTCCTACAAATTTGAAATAAAAAAAGTATTTTATTTTTATTCCCTCCATTTTATCATGAAATATTGCCCTATGTCGTTTATTATTATGTGAAAGGATTTATTGTTTAGTTTTCCATTCTTTAAAAAGAATATAAAAAAACCGAAAAATAAGAAATTTGCGTCCATCATCTTAAAAAACATGATGTTGTGGAACCTAGGTCTTAAAGGGTTTTATGTGTTGTTGTGACACATATTGTAATTCCAACTACACAACACATTTATTTCTAAAGGAAAATACGAGTTTAAAATATTGTAACGACTCTTCGTTGGTTCTTTTAGATTATTGAGCAAATACGACAGTAAAAAGACAGATCTTTAGTTAACAAAATCCCAAACTTTATTTATCAACCAGTTACAGCAACTTCCGATTTTAATTACAATGAATTCCAGGGTCTCCAATTTATGCACGATGAACTTCACTGCTTTTCCACAATTTGAATCAATAATACTCGGAATCGTAAAATCTGTATTTACTATTCCACTAAGTTCAAATTCTTTTACTATTAGTACCCAGGCTCAAGTACCACCGATTATTCCTTATACTTTCGAAAATTTGTAAAACACTTTTAATTGCAAAATTAAAACTGACTATCTGATATTTTTGTTCGCTTATTTATATCGAAAAATAAATAAATCGAAACTTCTATAATCCACTAGAAATCAATACTACGTAGTCCGTACATCTTGAATAGGCCACACCTATTTTCATTCATACTTGCATTTGTATTAGCGAACTCAAATTTAATTTATGCAAAATGTATTTGTTAAAGGGAGTTAACTTTTAATTCATCTTTGCCATAGAATGTAGAAAACATTTAGGCGGAACGTATTGGTTATTTATGATTAAATTAAATTAACCCATTCTGGACGAAGTTTATTACAATATTAATTCCACTGTAGTAGTTTTGATAGGATTTTTTATAGTTTAATATGTGATATTGAGAGTTTCAAAAGGAAATGGATAATTTTTACAGGAAAATACGACTTTGAAATTTTTCTTATATCTGGTTAAAATTTACTAGAGTATTATCCATTTTAGAAATATATAGTTAAAATCGTTTTATGTATTTGTTAATAGGATTTTATAAGAAATTTCCTATGCAATTTTCCCACTAAAACTTTGTTTTTCAATAGGATAGTTTAAGCAGGGTAGTTATACAATTTGGTTGAAAAAAATAACAAATATTTTGGTCGAAGGTAACTTGTTCAACATATTTTTATTTCAAAATTTATGTAAAGTTTTAATTTTGATTTAGATTTAACTAATTTTTTAAAATATTTTGCAATTGTGATATGGACATACGTCCAAAAACCATAACTTTACATCGTTGCATCGTAATCTACTATTTTGCGTTCCATGAAAATTTATGTTGCTCCATATAGACTATATCCCTGGTTAAACATTCCAATTCAAACCTATTGAATCCTATTAAATCCAATATAATTTCAATAGGATTAAATCGGATTGAATTAGCTTAATAGGAAGACTTCGATCTACCAATTAAAATTCAATCGGAAGGAATGGGATTCAACAGGAAAAGAGGTTCTGTAGGATTCTAATGAAAATTTCCAATTGAATTTCAATCGGAAATTAAGAGAATCAATAGGAAAAAAGAACTTAAAAAAAATTAAACAATCTTATGAATTTAACAGGATTTAATTGGAAAAGATTTAATAGGAATGAATAGGATTAATCGGAATTGTGCAATGGAAATTTCCAATTAATTCCTATTTATATAGAATATTATATTTTCCTATAGAATCCTATCCATTCTGGTTGAAAAATAAAATAGAGATATTTAACAGGAATGAATAGGATTGTATTGAAAATAGATTTTTTGAATAGGAATTAATTGAAAATTCCCAATGCAGAATTCCGATTAATCCAATTCATTTTTTTCAATTGGTTTCAATTGGAATGTTTAACCAGGGATGTATAATCAAGAATTTTCCCGCCTGGTTAATGGTGTCCCGCTCTACCAATTTTAAAATCTGGTCAACTTTAACTATCCCTGTTTGATTTCACTATTAACCTCTAAAAGTCTTCTTTTTGTCTTTTCTTGACATTTGTTTTAACACTTGTAGCTGCAATCTGTATAATACAATTCTGGAATTAATAAGATAACAATTCGCCACGTTCCACACATTAAAGTATAAATTAGATGTGAAATATTACGTATATTTTGTGTACGAGTATTGTTTATTTATGTCTGGTTTTTTTTTCAAAACAAAATTGATAATGGGAAAAACCCTCAATTATTTAATCAATAAACAACTTTCAGCTGTGAGTAAGGTTATTAAAATTTAAACTAACGAGTATAAAATATTTTTATATCATACAAACGAATATATAAGAATTTAAAGTTCTTCTGCTATCTCTAGTATATGTGTGTCGCTGTAATTCACTGTTTTTTTATCAGTTGAAAACGACATGCTAAAAGAAAACAAAAATAAATTAAAGTATATTTTAAAAGTTAATTGTCTAGGAATAATCCTACGATAATTCGTAGCCAGTTCCACCAAAAATATAAAGCTCTGTACCAATTAATGCAGATCCTTGCCTACTTCTCGGTTCTGGTGATTTACCAATGGTTTCTATTGAACTCCAACAGTTTTGCTTTGGAGAAAATCTCCACACATCGTTTAAATGCATATCATATGTTCCCGTATATCCTCCAAATATGTATATTTCATTATAATAGGCGACTAAAAAATTATAAAATCTAACAATTCTTCAATTAATGTTATTAAATTCATATTTACAGGCAGAATGATGTTGTCTTCCTTCAGGAACATCCCCCACTACCTTAGGCGTATACCATTTATGTGTTATAAGATTTAGATATTTAACATCACATAAATCAATTTCTTCACCATCAAATTTGGGACTTTTTAAATTCCCTCGACCACCAAACACGTACATATTATTACCAACAACAGTTGCTGAATGAAAATCTCGGTATAATGGTGGATTGCCGAGTGTATGAATTATTTCCCAATCAAATGAAATTAAATCCACACAATAAACTTCTTTTGCATACATATTTGTTCTATCTTCAAATCCTCCATAAATAAACATTTTATTATCAAAAACACAAGCACTATGACCATCACGAGCATAAGGAATACATCCTGTCACATCAACTTGACTCCATTTCATTGTTTTTGTATCAAAACAAAATAAAATACTGCAATAATATTCATCTGTTTTTCCACCCCAGAGATATATTTTATCACCATAAGCAACGATACTATGTCCAATTCTGTTTGATGGTACGTCTGGATAGTCTAATTTTATACCATTCACTTTGGTTGACGGGATTTTTGTCCATTTTTGAGTTTTTGTGTCTAGCAAATATCCTTTTATTGTGTTCTGCTTCAAAATACTACCACCAAAAGAATAGACTTTAGAGCCAATACTCACAGATATGTGATCCATTATTTTTGGTATTCCATCGAATTTCAATTTCCAATACATTTTTATTAGAAAACATTAAATTGAACAGCCGCAAAATAAAAATTTCAAATTTAAAGAACAATTGTTATTGTTCAACGACACACTATTTAATGAATGAAAATTTGACGAACAACGATCACGGTACGAGATGTTATAAAAAAGAAAAAGAATGTTAGCTTTGCAAATCGCAAAATTAGTGTATTGTAAACGAAACAAATCCATAGTTCGAATGTAAAATTTAAACACTTTGTTTTGCAGCATAAAATATAAATTAATTGTGTGTTAATTATCTCTAATGTTAACCATCCTTAGCATTCTTGTTACTAATGAATAATGATAACGAAACTAATTTATTTAAGATCTCATAATGTAATTTTTATCTTAACGTACCTCTGTTGTGCATTGATGCTACAAAAACCCCTGTCAATTTAATTAAAGTCTTAATTAAATCGGCTACTGTTACAAAGGTGATCAGAAAAAGGAAGTCTTTTTAATTTATCTACCATATTAGCTGACTTTCAGTTTTTAATAATGAGCCGAGCATATCATATGTGCATCATAATAATAGTCATAAATAGTTATAAATCAAATTTTATTAGCTCATCTTCATTTTTCCATTTTTATTCAGACTAGTTTTCCAAGAAAAATATCATGGAGTCTTAAAACTATGGTAAGATTCACTTTTAATAAACCTTTAGATTGTTCTAAGGACGAACAACCAGCATTAGTATAGGTTATAAGAATTCGATGAAAATATATTGTTTCCATTGAATTTCGAATGTAAAAGTTTATTTTATATATATATATATATATATATATATATATATATATATATATATATATATATATATATATATATATATATATATATATATATATATATATATATATATATATATATATATATATATATATACATATATATATATATATATATATATATATATATATATATATATATATATATATATATATATATATATATATATATATATATATATATATATATATATATATATATATATATATATATATATATATATATATATATATATATATATATATATATATATATATGTATATATATATATATATATATATATATATATATATATATATATATATATATATATATATATATATATATATATATATATATATATATATATATATATATATATATATATATATATATATATATATATATATATATATATATATATATGTATATATATATATATATATATATATATATATATATATATATATATATATATATATATATATATATATATATATATATATATATATATATATATATATTAAACTGACCATACGTACAGCATTGTGCTGTATTATACAGCATTTTTACTGCTTGTACAGCATCAGTATCCGTCCAGCAAAATGCACAGCATTTATAAAATTTGTCCAGCCAACCTAAATTTGTCGTTTTGTTTGTTGTGCATTTTTTTCTGAGATAATTAGATGCGTTCAGAAAATAGATCATATTGTTTAGTGGGTACAGCAAGTAATAAGTCGTCAGTGTCAGTTAAAAGTATAAATATCAAATCTCATTTTTATAAAGTAATGCGGTTTGTTTTGTCGTGGATTTATAAAATTAATATAATTAATAATAAAATAAGATTTCGATGAGCGTTTTGTAAGTAATTATATATATGAGGCGTTCCACATGAACGGGAACAAGTAAAAATTTGTTTTTGCCCAAATTTTGGGTATTGATAGTACTCCATTAGAATACGATTTTGTAATTTTTTTAGATATTTTGGCCAACCCCTTTGCCGTCGGTGACGGTTACAAATTTGAAATTTTTTCTTGAACGACAAACGTCTCCATTTTGTAGGCAGTTTAATGCGTATGCGACACTTTTTTTAAAAACTATTAGTTCGTTAGCATTTTCCCGTAGAATACGATAAAAATATTTAAAAAATTTTTGAGGGTAGTTTTCTCCCTTATTTTGAGGTTTTAAAGTTTTAAATCATTTTTTCGGAATGCATGACACGTTTTTTTTTTAATTTTTGTTTTCTAAATTTAGTTCAAAATATACACTTTCAAATAATTATTATCGCGTGATGGAAGTTGCATCGATGTGAGCGATAGAGGGCGCCGAATGTAAAAAAACAAGATTTTCACGTAGTTCTAAAACTTTATGATTTTTTTTCTCGGAAATAGCTGCATGTAGGAAAACTTTGGATAAAACAAATTTGTCTTAAAACTGTACGTAAATTACGAATACATATTTTGATTTTAAAAAATCTTCAATTTAAAAAACATTTGCCGGTGCATATTGGTGCCGCCATTTTGAATTTTAATAATTTGACACTGAATTAGAATTTAGT
>CAVNZG010000914.1:166485-306858 GCA_963693315.1 Diogma glabrata
CTTCTTTCTCAATTGTCATTATGTCCATAACAAGGCCTTCGGAGTATGTCATATTGAATTGTCAAATTTCACTTTTAATAAAACGTAAATATCTTCAATCTTTTTTATAAAAAGTTACTGAAGAATAATAATATAAAAACTAATGTTATACGATGTTAAGTGTGTTTCAATAAATATTTTGTTTTTAGTTAATAAATTAAACAGTTTAAATGTGAAGTGTATTATTATTATTAAAATTTTTCTGTATTACTATTTGATTTACATTTTACAATTGAAATAAAAACAAAAAAAAATATGTTTACAAATACATATATTAAAGTGATGAATGTGAGTTAATAATTAATTAGTATAAGAATTATTTTGTGATTGTTTTTAAATTGTATAATGTATTGGACGGTACACCTTGAAGGAGGACCACGTCGTGTTAATCATGCAGCTTGTAATGTAGCAGATTCTATTTATTCATTTGGAGGTTACTGTTGTGGTGATGATTATACATCATTAGATTCAATGGATGTTCATATATTAAATACAAATAATTTAAGATGGTCATTGGTTCCGCAAAAAAAAGATGACAATGGTGTTACATTGAAATATCCATCCGTGCCTTTTCAACGATATGGTCATACGGCCGTTGCTCATCAAGATAAAATTTATATATGGGGCGGACGTAATGACGAATTATCATGTAATATTTTATTTGTTTTTGATACAAAAACGTTACGGTGGACACACCCAAATGTGACTGGAAATATTCCTGGTGCTCGTGATGGGCACACTGCTTGTGTAATAAATGATAAAATGTATATATTTGGTGGATTTGAGGATGAGATTGATCAATTTACATGTGAAGTGTGTTGTTTAGATTTAAAAACATTGAATTGGAAATATATTCAAACATTTGGAGATCCACCATCGTATCGGGATTTCCATTCAGCGACGGTTATTAATAACAAAATGTATGTATTTGGAGGAAGAGGAGATCGATATAGTCCGTACCATTCCCAAGAAGAAATTTATACGACCGAAATTGTTTATCTTGATCTCGTAACGAGACAATGGCATATACCTAAAATGACGGGAAAAGTCCCTGTAGGAAGAAGAAGTCATTCAGCCTGTAAGTATTTTTTTTTTAAATTATTATTCCTTTGTTATATTATCATATTAATTAAACCTGAAACAAAGATCACATTTAGAATAATTCTCCTATTTGTAGAAATAAAATTTTGCCTTTACTAGAATTGGTCTTCAAATTAACTACGATAAAACCAAACATATGAATGTTTCAAGAGAGGCTGAGAAGAAAGATTTGATGTGCGGCGATGAACGAATTGACGGAGTTGAATCTTTTAAATATTTGGGATCAATGCTTGACTCAAACAACAGCATACTTACAAATATAAAAGCTCGAATCGCTGCAGGTAATCGTACTTTCTACTCAATTAAACCTCTCCTTGGATCACTGTATATGTATCAGCTAACACCAAACTTAAGTAATACAAGACGATGATTAGACCGGTGGTGATGTATGGCTCACAAACGTGGACCTTTACACAAAACGACGAATCACATCTATCTTCATTTGAGCGTAAGATCCTACGCTACATTTGTGATCCACTTAAGACAGACGATGAAGAGTGCCAGAACGCGATATAACTGAGATCAGAGGCCTTCTTCAGGGTCCAGATATAATAGGTTGTATCCGTTCTAATAGTATTGCTTTGTTTGGGCATGTTCTACGTGCCGATTCACAGTCTGGAATGATTAAAAAAATGTACCGCGAGATAGACCACGACTGCAATGAGAGACGGACGTAATAAACAACCTTCAAAAAATCGGCTGCCATGGTAATTATGTAGCTGTTGCGAATGACCGTGGTGAATATTCGAAGTTTATTAGCTTGGCAACGCTCCTACGTGGAGCATAAACGCCACAAAAAAAATACTGGCCCTTGACATAAATATTTTCAAACAGTTATTTTTAATTTTTAAAATACTAACCAACTTATAAATAATTGTTGTCAAAAACCAATCTGAAATTAAAAATTCCCTAATGTTGTCTATATTTCCTAACCAAAAATATAACAACATATTGACTTTACGTCAGATATTAAGTTTCGCATTGATTGGCAACAATCAATAATGACTTTACACTCGTGACTTAGGATGTTGATTAGAATGTTGACTTAGATGTTAACGAAATATTCTCTCATCCTATGAATTCACACATCGTAATATCTAGAAATTTAATACAAAAAATACCAAATAAATACTTATAAATAAAGTTGGTTTTTAAAATTTAATATAATATCGGCTTCCCGCAGTAAAAACGGTTCAATTCCAAGTCGGATACATTCTAGACTATCGGTTGAACATTTTATTATCTCCATTTAAATATTATAAAACAGATATTTCATTGTTGAAATATGCAGATAAGATTATTGTAAAGAATATCTTTGTCTTATCAAAAAACTTTAAGCTTTAACTTTTCAAATTATATACTTAGGTATATATGAGCAGTAAACGCTATTTTAATGATAAAGTAATTTTAAAGTTTTTAGATTAATGATATTACAGTACGCCTTGGTTGATTAATCTGTCTGATCGATTATGTATAATAGAATAGATTAATCTTACAAACTTTTTTAAAGTATCCTTTTGTTTTTGGTAGATAAGTTCTTAAACTGGTTGTTTATCAGCGCTGAATGAAGATTATTCTGGTTGATGTGTCAATAAATTAGGAACAAACTTTGTCTAACTATCGTTAACTCTGATTACATTTGTTAAAAAATATGACTTCCTAACCATATTCACGAGCATGGTATGACGCCTTTATGAAAAAACGGTCATAGATAGTATACGATTTCTATTTCAAAATGGGAATAGTAACATTGAATATGAGAATATTAATAATAATTTTCAAAATGAGTATCAATATGTATCTCGTGAGTATCAATATGTAATCATATGGATCTGCCACGTATGTTAAGTCAGAAATCCTGAACTGCACGCACGTACTTACACAGACGGACAACGATATACATCTTATTGTTGTTGATATATCGGACACGAAAATTGTAAACGTATACAAGCCTCCAAATACAGGATGGCCAGCTGCTACTCTACCATTATTTTATCATCCAGCAATATATGCTGGTGACTTCAATAGCCATCACACTCAGTGGTCCTACTCAAATAATAATACCAATGGCGTGCAACTGACCGACTGGGCGGATGATAACAACATGTTCCTGGTATATGATGCGAAAGACTTGAAAACCTTTAGATCTGCAAGATGGCGACGTGATTACAATCCCGACCTCTGTTTTTCCACAAAAAACGAACAACGTAACCCTATTCCAATATCTAGGGCTGTCTTACAAGGTTTTCCACGCTCTCAGCATCGTCCAGTAATTCTTGAGGTAGGAATCCAAATTCCACTCGTTAACTCTACTCCTCAACCTAGATGGAATTTTAACAAAGCTGATTGGGATAAATATAGGATGAAGTTGGATGCAGTGATTCGCTGGATTCAACCCATTCCTAAAAATTACGATAGATTTGTTGGAGCCATCATCTCAACTGCAAAGAAATGCATCCCAAGAGGCTTTCGTGAAGAATATATTCCTGGCTGGAGTAAAGAGAGCGATATATTATATGAGGAGTACCTTAGTAGTGGTGAGGCAGACGTGGCTGATGACTTAATATACTCACTGGACGCCGCGAGAAAACAAAAGTGGATTAAGGCTGTTGAAAACATTGATTTTTCCCATTCAAGCAGGGAAGCATGGAGTCTCCTTCGGAAACTGGGTGGCTCAAACTCAATTACTCGTGCTAACAACGAAATAAATCCAGAGGACATCGCAAATCACATAGTAAATATGTCTCGTGCTTCTATTAATCGCCTTCATAAGAGAACAATTAAACGCAAACTAAGAGAAATGAAGCGCAATTGCTCGTCTCCATCGAAGTATGCGAACTCTTTTAGTAGCGAAGAACTAGAATCAGCTCTGTCCCAAACAAAAAACGGAAAAGCAGCTGGCTACGATGGCATTTTTCCAGAATTTCTTAAGAATGCTGGAAAAAATGTAAAACAGTGGCTAACTAAATTTTTCTCGAATGTCCTAGAAACCGGCAACCTACCAAAACATTTTAAGACTACGAAAGTGATAGCGATACTTAAGCCAGGTAAACCATCCAATGAACCAGGAAGCTATCGCCCGATTGCCCTTTTGAGCACCTGCTATAAATTGCTAGAACGGCTCATATACAATCGTATCGCACCGATATTGAATGACCAGATCCCAGTCGAACAAGCTGGTTTTCGTCCCAATCGCAGTTGCACTGACCAACTGCTCGCTCTAACATCCTATATCGAAGCTGGGTATCAAAAACAACTAAAAACAGGCGCAGTATTCATCGATCTTACTGCAGCATATGACACGGTCTGGCGAATTGGGATTATATATAAGCTGTTCAATGCAATACCTTGTAGCACCATCTCGCGTTTAATTAACAACATGCTGAGTAATCGTGTATTCACAGTTCATCTAAACAATTCCTGCAGTAGGTCTAAAATGCTTAACAATGGTTTACCACAGGGTTCCGTCCTGGCGCCATTACTTTTTAATCTGTACATTCATGACATTCCTGACACAACATCAAAGAAATTTGGGTACGCGGATGATTGGACCCTGGCCACTCAAAACAAAGACATGGGTGTTTTGGAGGATTTGCTCTCAACTGACCTAGCTATAATGAATGACTATTTTCGAACGTGGAGTTTATTTCCCAATCTAAGTAAAACCGAGAGCTCCTGTTTCCACTTAAACAACAAACTGGCAAAACACGAACTATCAGTGTTATTTAACGGCACTGTCATTAAATACAAACAACAGCCAAAGTACCTGGGCATTACTCTCGATAGAACTCTTTCTTTTAAACTCCACCTAGAAAATACGTCACAAAAACTTAAAACGAGAAACAATATATTGCACAAACTGGCAGGCTCTACATGGGGTGCTACTCCAGCTACCCTCCGAACAACTGCTCTAAGTCTGGTTTACTCAGTGGCTGAGTATGGCGCACCAGTCTGGTTGAATAGCACACATACTCAAAAAGTTGACTGTCAGCTGCATGCTACGATGCGTACTATAAGTGGTACTATCAGATCCACCCCTTTGCCTTGGCTCCCTGTGTTAAGCAATATCGCTCCACCTGCACTCAGACGCTCGCATGCTCTCATGCGTGAACATAAAAAGGTAACCAACAACACCACGTTACCCTTGCACGAATATTACGGTGACCACACTCGTTGTCGATTGAAGTCAAGAAAGCCTCCACATAAAACTGCCAGCAACCTGCTGGCAACTGATTTTAATATCTTGGATGCCTGGGACACCTCCTGGCAACATTACAGCACAACTGGCCTTTCTATTACTAACCCGACTTCTACCCAACCTGGTTTCGATTTGCCACGTCATACCTGGACTACATTAAACCGAATAAGAACGAACCATGGACGTTGTGCTGATTCTTTCTACAAGTGGGGCATTTCAGAGTCCCCTGAGTGTGACTGCGGCGCTCCACAACAAACTATAAAACACATTGCAACTGTGTGTCCAATTCGACGTTACAATGGCAACATCTCAGACATCCATTTGGCAACTCCCGATGTAGTAGCATGGATAGACTCGCTCGATGTAAACATCTAATGTTCAAATGTACTGCCCAATGTTCAAATATTTTACTTTTTAATTTACTTAAAAGACACGCAATCAAATCGATTGTAAGTTCATTTAATGTGTATCCATGTATTGTTTTAGGTAGATTTCATAGAGGAGTCTACCTATTTTTAAGTTTAATTTTTTAATGTGTCACAAAAAAAACCATACGCTAAATAAATAAAATACTGGTAATTGACTATAACTAATCTAAATAGTTCGTTTACAGTAATAGACTAATATAACTATGAATAAATATCATTTAAATTATAGGACAGAAGAATGGACGAAACTTTTCACACATAATCGAAGTGCCTGAAATACCTTTGCTTGAAACTAGCTGGTGTATTGGATGACTTCAGCTCAGAAGGCAACGAATTCCAACAGCTGACACCCCTGACAAAGAAGGAGCTATTAAGTAGCAGAGACGAGTTCCGCGGAATCATTATATTGTTCGCCCTGGTAGAACGAAGTTTTTGCAATTTGTCATTTAAATAACTAGGCTCGCCAGACTTCAATATCTTAAATATATACGCACAAACTCGATACACATAGTAATCACGAATGCTACAGCCCAATATCATTTTTGAATAAGTTGAAATGTGGTCAAACTTACGTTTACCATATATATAACGAGCACAAGAATTAAACGTTAACTGGATTTTATACAGATCATATTCATACATACCAAAAAGTGCTGTATCACAATAAATGAAATGGGGCAGAATGTAAGAAAAAATAGCCTTTTTTAGAACCACATCTGCATCTCTAGCTACAGTCCACAAGGTTCTCAAGATGAATGTTATTCGTTTCCTCAGCGCAGAAATATGATCTGACCAAGTTAAAGAGCTGTTCATTAGCACTCCAAGATTCTTAATTTTTGAGGAAAAAGGTATACAGACATCATCTATTCTAATTTGGGGTACATTTATGATGTTTACAGATCTTTTATAAGCTGCCATGGCTTGAGATTTTTCGGCATTCAAAGACAGACCATTCATCACTGACCATCTTAAAATAGAACTAATGTCCACATTTATTTTCTCGATACATGCTCCAATTTGCTCAAGTTTGGCACTGAAATAAATTTGAACATCATCTGAAAATAAATGATATTTACAATATTTAATCATCCTAGGGAGATCATTTATGAATAAGGAGAAAAGTAAGGGACCCAACACTGAACCTTGAAGTACACCAGATGCAACATTATTTGAGTCCGAGAAGACGCCACCAACAAATACTTTTTGTGTTCGATTTGTTAAGTATGAGTGAATCAGTTTACAAGCTGGCCGTGAAAATTTGAATTCTTGGCATAGTTTCCCAATTAAGTGATCGAAGCCAATTGAGTCAAAAGCCCGGCTAAAGTCGAGCAATACAAGTACAGTAGCCTCTACATTATCAATATTCCTGCGTATATCATCGGTAATGTTAAGAATTGCAGAGTTAGTGCCATATGAGCGTCTATAAGCTGATTGATAGCTATTTAGTAACTTCTTGCCATCCAAGTATTCAGTTATTTGTGTTTTTAAGATTCGCTCGAATACTTTAGATAAAGTAGGCAGAATACTTATGGGTCGATAGTCGGCTGTCGATAATGGATCAGATACTTTTGCCACTGGAATTATTTTAGCACATTTCCAACATTCAGGAAAAACTGATTTGGTAAGCATACAGTTAAATAAGTATAACACGTGACACTCAATTAAAGGGAATATAATTTTAAAGAACTTCATTGATATGCCATCAAGTCGGCATTTGATGACACAGAGTTTAAGGCTAAAGCGAGTTCCAATAAATCTATATTTTTAAAAGAGAATGTAGGACCACTATGAATGTTTAAATTAGGCTCGTTAAAAACCATTTGTTTAGGCACATTACAAGCAGTTGTTTCATCCTTAGTTCGTGTTGTAGTGTGGCCGATAATTATTTCACACTCAAAAGAAAAAGTAAAAAACTAATAATTGAATCTTAAAGTTTATTTTATTTATTTAAACCCAAAGGAGAATTATGATTTTAATTTAATGCGTTTGCTTCAAGAGCTAATTACAAATTGATTTTTAAAGTTATTTTATTTTTGTTCTACATCAAACAATTTGGTTTTTTTTTATTAATTAACAGTAATTAAATTATAATATATAACAATATTTTATATAGCAAGATGTTATGTACTTAGTTTTAGGAGGTTTTTTCCATCACACCTTCCCCTATAAAACAAACATTATCCAGTGGATTTTGTTTAAAAAAAATTAAATAAAACAGGTGAATGTTTTTCATTATTTAAAGAAACTAAATTGAAAACTTACTATAAAGAGAAAAAAATTAAATTGAAATATATTTTAAGATATGAATATATATATATATATGTTTTTTTTTTATTTATTGTAATGCTAAATTAATTTTTATTTATATTATTTATAAGTTGTGTAAAACCTTTAATCATTTCTATCCATTCATAATGTAAATGTAATTCTATCAATAATTAAATGTAATGTTTATATTGTTCAACCATAAATGTTCACCTTAACGTTCAAATTTAATATAATTACTAAACACCAATCTCTCTTCTCCCTATCTTGCTTTTCATAAACGCATTAACGAGTTTTAAAGTGTTTCAATCTATTGTTATTGATATGTTTGGAAGATCGTCCAATTTTTATGATAGAATTTTCGGTAGAAGGAGTATGTTCTACTTTATATGGTCCTAGCCATAGAGGAGAAAGTTTGCTAATGTTTGATTCGTTTTTTAATAAGACCAGATCACCTTTGTTGAATTCCATGGAATTGATTTTACGATCATAATAGGTTTTTGAAGTTTTCTTTGAGTTTATAAGGTTGTTGTGAGCTGCTGTAAAACAATTCTGCAATCTATATTTAAGGTCTTGACAATAATCGTCATAGGTATAATTTGGTTCTGGCTCTTTAGTTAGAGATGTTGGAATATTAGGCGTAGTTCCGAAAACTAACTCGTGAGGCATAAAACCGGAACAACTGTGAGGGGTGGAATTGTAAGAAAATGTGAAGTAAGGCGGCCACAAATCCCAATTTAATGGATCCTTTTGTGTAAAGTTTCTTAGATACTCACCTAAAGTTTTATGAAAACGTTCAAGAGCCCCATCTGTTTGCGGGTGATATGCTGTAGTATTAAGCTTCGTTATTTTCAAAAGTTTACATATTTCTTTAAAAAGCGAACTCATAAAATTAGAACCTTGATCGGTTAAAATTTCGTCCGGAATACCATATACACATATAAAATCTTCAACAAATGTCTTAGCTACGGTTGAGGACTCTTGGTTAGGAATAGGTTTTGCTACGGAATATTTAGACAAATCATCTGGAATCGTTAATATGTATTTATTATTACTAAGGGATGTAATCATAGGTCCAACTATATCAAGGAAAATCTTCTGAAATGAACGTGTTGACGTGGTTGTTACCTTCATTGGTTCTTTTGTGTATTTTGTATGCTTATTCGATTGACAAGCTTGACAAGTAACTATGAAATATTTTATTAAATTGTACATGTTTGGAAATTTATAGAAAGTTTTTATACGATTGTAGGTTCTGAAAAATCCCTGATGACCACCAAGAGGAGCTATGTGAAAATCTTTGATTTGATTAGAATCAGTTATATATTTTATATTAGGAATTGGGTTGTGAATATTATAAGATTCATGGAAAAATTCACAATCTTTAATTTTATTGGTTAAAGTATATGGTGGATTAGAATTTATTATTTCTTCATTAGGATCAGAATATATTTGGTTTTGTTTAATAAAAGGATATTCTGATGTAGTCTCTTTATTTGAAAGGCCCTGTATAATTTCCACATCTTCATTTTGATTGGGCTTACAAAGAGGTTGTGGAGCATAGGATTTTTCAAGCGATTCGGTGATAGTAGAGTTAAATGATTTGTTTTTCATTTTACTTGAAGTAATGTCCAAATTCAAATCGGAATTTGTTGAAGTAGTGTTATCAGCTGCATTTGATTCAGTATTACGAGATTGTAAACGAGTTAAAGCGTTACAATTTAAGGTTACATTATTATCTAATGCATCGGTTTTGATCCTACTAAGAGCATCCGCGTTTTTATTTTGCGATCCAGGTTTGTGTTTTATAATGTAATCAAATTCGTCTAATCGAATTTTCCAACGCATCAGTCGTGAGGAAGGGTTTTGCAAATTGCATAGCCATACCAAGGGCTTATGATCGGTGACTATGACGAATTTATTTCCAAATAAATAAGGTCTAAAATGATTTACAGACCATACTATGGCAAGCAACTCCTTCTCTATGGTAGAATAATTTAGTTCTGCCTTGTTAAGAATGCGACTAGCATAGGCTATTGGTAAATCATGAAAATCAATTGATTGGGAAAGGACTGAACCAATAGCGAAATCACTAGCATCGCACGTTAAAGTAAACTGTTTACTAAAATCTGGAAACTGTAATATTGGTGGAATTATAAGTTTTGATTTCAGCTTTTCGAACGCATCTTGGCATATGCAGGTCCAAAAAAACTGTTGACCCTTTTTTAACAAATTTGTAAAAGGTTTGGCTATACCAGAAAAATCCGGAATAAATCGTCGATAATAGCCAACGAACCCAATAAAAGATTTTATATCTGTTGCATTCTTGGGAGTAGGAAAATTTTGTACTACGGAAAATTTACTTTCGTCAGGACGAATTCCATTGGATGTTATTTTATGCCCTAAATATTTTATTTCCTGTCTTAAAAAGAAACATTTGGTTGGATTTAGTTTAAGTTTATGGTTGCGAAATCTCGTTAGAACTTCACGCAATCTTAAGTTGTGTTGGGCTAGAGTTGGGCCAAACACTATTACATCATCTAGATAAACTAAACATTTTAAATTATTAAGTCCGCATAAAACTGTGTTAATCATTCGTTGGAAAGTAGCAGGTGCACCCTTGAGACCAAAAAGCATTCGTGTAAATTGGTAATGGCCTTCATCAGTGCTAAAAGCAGTTTTAATACGATCTGCTTCATGAAGGTTAATCTGATGATATCCACTGTATAGGTCTAAGGAACTAAAATATTGTGCGTTGCCCAGCTTATCAAGGATTTCCGAAATATTTGGAAGAGGGAATATATTATCTGCAGACACTTCATTTAGTTTCCGGTAGTCCACAACAACACGCCATTTTTCGTCAGCCGTAGACGATTTTTTTGACACAATAAGCAGTGGAAAATTCCAAGGACTAACACTATCTTCTACAATTTTATTCTTTACCATGTCATTTACCTGTCGTTGTATTTCCTGTTTCATTGAGTAAGCTTGTCGATATTGACGTCTGTTGATTGGCGATATGTCAGGAAATGTTTCAATTTTATGAGTTACAGTTTCCGTTGATCCTAAAAAGTCACCATCCAAATGAAACACATCGTTAAATTCATGTATTATTGGCAATAATGAATCGCGTTCTTCTTTGTTTATTTCATTTAGATTTAAACAAGACTCCAGGGTCTTGAGTCTTTTTTCAAAGTTATCATTCCATGATTGACAACTATACATATCATACTGATGTAATGGTTCAACGTTAAGTTTTAAATTATTTAAAATTTGTGATTCTTCAGAAATATTTAAGAGGGATACCTGAATTGTATTATGTTTTACTTTATAAATACAACTAGGTATGTATCATGATGGAATTATTTCCTTTGCAAAGGAGAGGAACTCAGTATTATCGGGAAGATTTACCTGAATTGTCGGTATTTTCTCGGATCTATGAGGTAAAAGGACAACGTCGTTGCTTTCCAAAGTTAGGTTTGAAGCTAAATTGAGTGACACGGTTTCACAATTTAAAGGTATATTTACCACATGGTTTTGAAAATCAATATTGCACTTAAAGTAATTGAAAAAATTACGACCAATAATTCCAGAGTATGGAATAGGAAACGAGTCTTCTACAACTTGAAAAACGTATTCGATTGCTTTAGAGTTTGGTAAAATTATTTTGATATCACATTCGGCATAAGTTTCTAAAATATCAGAAGAAATGCCTTTAAGTTTAAATTTAACATCCTTATAAACAAGTGTATCATGTTTTAGTAGACTTTTTTTTATTATACAAATATCGGCACCGGTATCTACTAAGAAAGGAAGATTGTCAAATTTACATACGTTGATGTTTAAAAATAGATAAGTACAATCTTGATTTGAGGAATTGTAAGTTATGGTGGCAATATGATTAGAAGATACATCTTTTGATGAGGAAGAATTTACATTTTGTGTATTAAATCTCGAAATAATTGAAGGAGTGCACTCTAGCCGTCTTGGATTCTTGAAGGAGTGCCTCGACTGGTCTTCAAGCATCCTTGATCGTTTCCCGAAAAGGATGTTGACTGTGTAGCACTAAAATTATTTTGTGGTAATTGTTCTTTACGAGTGTCACTTCTTTTCTTAAGAAAACATTGTTGAATGTGATGACCAACTTTCTTACAGTATGCACATCTAATCGTACTGATAGGTTTCAAAGATGCTTGAAATGATCTATGATTTCTGTTGGGCGAAGATGACTGAGGTAATTTAAAACATTCGTTAGTGTGATGTCCTGATTTATTACAATTGTTGCAAACAATATTTGGTGAACGTAGGTTAACAGATCTATCGTTTATTGAAAAAGTAGAGAAATTTTTTATGATCATTTCTTCTTCGATTGCTCTATTTATTGCTTCCGTTAAACTAGTAAATCTGCAGGCCTTAACTATGGTTTTTATTGAATCATTTAAGCCCTCTTGAAATGATTTTAAAGCAATATGGTCGTTGAGGTGCTTAATTGTCTTTGCCGCAGCAACCCCTTCAGCTGCTATACAGGTTTCATTTAAGCTATAGAGGATTGATTCAACCCGATTTGCATAAGTTCGGACATCTTCACTCCTTTTCTGTCGAAGAGTAGCGAACTCTAATTGTAAATGACCAATTGAACGAGACTCAGTAAATTCAGAGGTAAGTATATGTTTCAAGTCTTTCCATGATTCAAGCTGTGTGTATTTTATAGTGTCATAGGCCTTACCTTCCAGCTTTAATTTAACTAATTCTAAGAACTGAGGTTTGTCGGTGTCTTTTAGAGACTTGTGAATTAATTCTGCACACGAAATAAATTTATGTAAATCACGAAGATTACCAGCAAAATTTGGTACTAATTTTAGTACGAGTTTTGAATCTAAAGAAGTCATTGTACTTATATCACAACCAATATTAGTAATTTGTGCGTGAGAAGTATTTTCACGTAATTCAGGTTTTGAGTTAACCCTTCGAATTGTTTTCTCAATGACTTTGTTCCGTAAATTAATAAAATCAAACGAGCTTTCCGTGACTTGCTTTAAGTCTGAGTCACTTTCAGATTCACTCATAAAACTTGTACGATTGAAACTACCGGATAAGAAACAAGAAAGAGAAAGGAATTCTGACAATGATAATTAAATTCAACAGAACATATGTTAAAGTAACATTAATTCGATTGATAAAATATAACAACAAAACAAACGAAAAATGATAGAAATAATTAAATTCTTACTTGAAATTTTGTGTTTATTTTTTTTAATTTATATGATGATTTCCTTGATGAACTTGATGATGATTCCAAAATTTTTTTTAATATTGAAAACCCTTTGTTGAAACTTGTTTGGTTATACGTAAAATTTTCTTGATGATCGTTACTTGATACTTGATGTCCTTGGTAATATGATTTGATTTTGATTCGTTTACTAATTCAGAAACTGATATTACTTGAAAATTTAAAAATAATAGTTTTCTTCGGCTCCCGTTATATATTCTTCTGCTTGATCTAAAATACTTTTTGTTAAATGTTCAGCTCATCCACTAACAACATCGTTAAATGTTTTTAAATTTCTTGCAATAAATTTTATCCAAGTTATGCCATTATCACACACAATATCAATTTTTTAACGGTTCATTTCTATAAGAACACGTAATAGATATTCAACATTTTTTTATATTTACTGTACTGTAAATGTTGAATTTTAATCGTAATTTTAGCTTTGATTTTTTTTAATAATATTAAAGTTCAAAAAAAAATTTTTTTTAAATAGAAAAATTATAACACAAAAACTATATATGATAACTTTTTTTTTAGTTAGAAAAGTTATGCTAAAAACTATCCCACCGCTGTCACCACTTTTGTAGTGTGGCCGATAATTATTTCACACTCAAAAGAAAAAGTAAAAAACTAATAATTGAATCTTAAAGTTTATTTTATTTATTTAAACCCAAAGGAGAATAATGATTTTAATTTAATGCGTTTGCTTCAAGAGCTAATTACAAATTGATTTTTAAAGTTATTTTATTTTTGTTCTACATCAAACAATTTGTTTTTTTTTATTAATTAACAGTAATTAAATTATAATATATAACAATATTTTATATAGCAAGATGTTATGTACTTAGTTTTAGGAGGTTTTTTCCATCACAGTGTACTTGCCAGGGAAAACTGATTCGCAAATTCAGAAGCTGAAAATAACACCTCTGTAGGCTTTTGTGACTCATTTAATCCTAAATTTTTTATCCTGTTCCAGAAAACTTTAGGACTTAATTTTGGATCCAAAATCTCATTTAAAAACGACTTTTTTCGTTCTTTAATTAAAGCTGTAACCTTATTCCTTGAGAGAGTATACGCCGATTCCTGTGTTCTTAATAATTTCCACCGCTTGAAAGCAAAGTCACGAAGCAGTATTAGATCCTCAATTTCAGAACAAAACCATTGCGGTCGAGAGGTGCTCATTCGACATGTTTTTAACGGTACAAACCTATCAAAAGCTTCATTAATAACGCTGTTGAGCAACTCCATTTGTTCATTAATATTGGGAGTACAATAAAGATAGTCCCAAGTAGATGATGATATAAACCCATTCAACCTAGAGTAGTCAATATGTTTGAAATCTCTAAACGATCTATCTACCGTTGGGTTGGAATGCAACATTTCATATGTAAAAAACAAAAAGTCATGATTGAAACAACCAATAGAGAGCTGATTAAGAAAGCTTATCTTATTAGTATTAGTGATAACCAAGTCAAGCAGTGAAGATGAAGTTCCGTAGAAGAATGTAGGCTCAGTATTTTGAACAGATAACCCACAACTATCCAAAATATCTCGAAACTTTTCAACTCTTAAGTCACCACGCAATAAATTATGATTAAAGTCGCCACAAAGAATAATATCACCAAAGGATATCGAAAAGTTGTTTAAAATTACTTCTAGTTCATCATGATGGTTAAAGCGTGGGGGTAGATATGCAGTACCAACAAGTAGTTTACATCGACCAATTCTCAATTCTAATAATATCATTTCAAAATTATTATTCGTTGACCTAAAAAGGACTTTAGAAGAGATATTTGATTTAATATACATGCATACCCCACCAGCTAGTAACACGATCATTCCTGTAAAGCTTAAACCCTGGTATTTGAAGCGATATATCAGTAATATGTTCCTTAAGCCAACTCTCTGACACACAAATGATATCCATCTCAACATTATCCAACAAAGCTCTGATTTCTTCTAATTTAGGAAAAAGGCTACACGAATTAAAACTGCAAATCTTCAATCCCGTTTTCTTATTGAGAGCTGATTTTAAAACTGTATTTGATGTGAAAGTACTAAGACGGTCAGATGTTAGATAATGACCCCCTAAAACTGACATAGCACCACACCACCAACCATTTCCAAGCCAAAGTCACGCAAGCAGTCATCGATTGTCCAAACTTGTCCTATCCATTCTACAAAAATAATTACTGAAAAATAATTACTAAAATTAATTACAAAAATAACCAAATAAAAGAAAACAAATTTATAAAAATACCATATGTTGACGATTGTCTTAATAGAGTTCATAATAACAAAAATTTAAATTCACCTGATTACGTAGTATAATAAACATAACTAATTACTGTATATTAGACTTTACTTATTTAATGATGATGCTTCTGATGTTGAATTAGATGACGTAAAACCAGTTTTGGAACGAGTTGTCATAGGTGGACGATGGATTCTATTTTGTTGATGTTGGTCAATATTAGGATTCTGCAATTTTTTTTCAGATTTTTTGTCATTAGGTTTAGCATTTTGCCGATCCATCACACTAGTGTTTAGTATCCAAACATGGAATAACAAACCATTAAAATACTGGTTCAATCTTTCTTTAGCTAACATAAACATCTATGGATAAGATTTAACCTCAAGTAATATTTTTGTTCAATGTAGATGTGATTGACATTTACTATTGACGTTTACGATTAAACATTTATTCTGTTATGCGTCCATAGTCTGGCGATATAAAAACTTTACAACATAACTTTATGTCATTTACTTTTGATATTGTGTTCTTTTACATTCACGGAACCCTTGGCGAGCGAATTTTATTCGCACTTGTCCGACTTTTTTCTATTTAAAAATAAATTCATTTAAACTAATCGAAATAATTTTTTTTTGTGTTTTCAGTTGTGTATAATAATATGATTTATATTTTTGGTGGATACAATGGTATTCTTGATCAGCATTTTAATGATTTATATTCTTATGATACAATAGAAAATAAATGGAATTTAATAAAGCCTCGAGGCGACGCGCCAAAGCCACGAAGAAGACAAGTCTGCATAGTTTTAGGAAAAAAATTATATTTATTTGGTGGAACAAGGTACACATTTTGTTTTTTTCTAGAAATTAAATTTTTTAAATTATCGTATTGATTCTTAAATGTAAACAATAGATAACAGAGATCAATGCTATTTAAACACGATTTCGGAATAATGTATTTTATAAACATTTTTATCAACCTATCAGAGGTTGTAATAAAAATAGTCGGAAGTTCAAATGATTAAGTTGAGTTATTAAAGTTAATACTGCTGAGTCACATGAGGGTGAACAAATAACAAATTATATGTGTAAATACTAAATAGCACAAAACAGCTTTTATTGATTCATCACAATACAATTTAAATCTTAATTATTAATATAATGTGTCTTTTCTTTTTAGTCCAGAAAATCATAATCAAACAACGACCGTTAATAATAAATTAATGGAGTATGATGACACCCACATGTTAGACTTTGATCCAACATTAAAAACGTTAGCCATAATGACAGTACTTGAAAAAAATATTGAACCAATATGTTTGCCACATGAAATTAGATGGGAAATTCGAACAATGACGTTACCAAATCGAATAAGTCGTCCATTAAATAATACGGGATAAATAATTAATTTAAATATATTTATTTATTTAAAACAAAATATAATAACAAATACAAAACTTTTGTTGGATAAAATTTTATTTGAAAAAAACTCGAATTACTTTACGATAGTTAAATTGTTTGTTAATAGTTTTACAGAATATATATTATTTATTTTCTTTGTTATTAATTTTTATCGTTAAATAATCTTTTTTATAAGTATTAATTTAAAAATTTAACAATTGTATAGCTTTTTTAATATGAAAACAAGAAACAAATTGAACTACATTAATTTTTAAATTAAAAGTAAGACTTTTGGAATACCTATACAATACAAAAAACAAAAATAAATCGATATACATACTAATGTTTCAAAATGTATGTGTTTAAAAAATATTTTTTAAGTTCCATTAAAAAATCATGAAATCATTTTAAATTCTGTTTTACCTAATTAGAATAAGCATAAATTTTGAATTACACCGACTAGGAAAATTGTTTACTCTGACATTTGCAACGTCTGGTATAAGTTATACCATAACAACCTTATGGTCGAACCACTAAATGCACAATTCAATTTTTATTAAGTATGGTACAGACCTACAATCAATTTGTCAATCAATTCGAAAACGAAAATAAACGAAATAAAATTTAGTGTAAAAATCCCCTAAATTTTATTTCGTTTATTTTCGTTTTCAATTGATTGACAAATTGATTGTTTGTCTGTAGCTTGCTTTACGGACGGACTATTTTAATAAGTTTTTGATTATAAAAAATTAAAAACGATAAATTGTTACGCTTCTTACAGAATCATGATGAACAAAGCATTGATATCAATCAACAAAATAAATGGCTCCTATTGAAAGGGAAATAAATAAAACAAAAAAACAAATACATGAGTTGAATGTAGTCAAGCGATTGGATCAGAAACTTCCATAAATTTTAACAACATTTCATGGAAAAACTCGTGTGGTTGTCGCAACGATGGGCTGTCACCACGGAAACTACCTGGTCCAAACGATTTTCTACTAAGGGCCAACAAGAATGAAGTTGTGCCGCAACCTAGTTCAAAGAGCTGGAATAGAATTTAATCCAGGTAAACGCAAAATTTGACATTGCTCGGTCAGTGAGATGCAACGAATGGTGTCACCTGAAAAAATGCTTGGCGCTCGTTCACAAATTTTGGAACCCTTATTATAAACACCACGTTGCTTCAACACAATCAATAGCATCAATAGTAACAGTAATACACCATCTAATAATAATTACACTACAACAACTTACAATAAAACTACACAAACTAAACCAAACTAGTTCCGTTACGGATCCCTCAATTAATCTGCAGAGGACACACTTTAAACACACAATTCATTAAAAAACACAACATTCAAGTAGTAGTCATACACTAGACAAAGTTTAACTCATATATGAATACATAGTTATTTCCAAGGACCTCAACTGCTTGTTTTTATCATCCGCTGCGATATTAGGTTCCGCATTACCTATTATTTGAACACCATCATACAAAACTATAACATCTGGTAAAACAAAAATCATGCTGATAAACATATATATTTCACCCACATAGTTGCTGCTCTAAGGGATACAATGGGAACATCGCGACATCGCTCTACCCTTACCAACAATCTAAAAAGGATTCATTTATCGGTACAAATTGAGCAATTACAAATCGGAATACTCAACGACTCATCAACAACATGTATTACTCCCAATAACAGCAGCACCGACGATCTATCACTTGCCGTCGCTACAACAACAACAACATCTATCACTCGCCAGAGCCTCATTATGGCAAATAAAAATAACACTATCATCAGATCACGCATAAAGATTTATGTTATCTTCAAGTTTGGCATGATATATATAAATATATCCGATATATATCATGATTTGTATTTTTAAAAAAAGTTACACCTAACTGTTCCTATCTTAAAGTTGGAAAAACTGTTAACAGTGGCAACACTCTGCCCGCAGAACGCATACCTATTGTGGATAAACGTATTTATGTGACTCTCCGAATTTTTTTCGAGCTATTTTAAAAACAAAATTGAGTGAATGTTTATTTCATTATTTCTTCAGGAGTTTGGAAGTTTGTCGATTTAAAATTTGAATGTATATTGTATTGGGTGGTTAATGGTATATCGTTGTAATAAAATGCCAAACGGGACGAGGTTATGTTCCTCCGAGTAGACGACTCCAGATTGGAGGACGTATTTTAAATGAAGTTTATTCCGAACCAATGATTGAATGTGAAAATAAATATGATTTGGAAATTGTACAAATGTCTTTGAATGGAATGGAAACATACATAATGAACCAATAATATGTACTTCTTTTGTAGCTTAGTTCGGTGAATCTGTACTTATTGATACTGTTGATGCATATCGTAAAAATCATACATCAGAATACCTAAGAATAAGAAATTACCTTGGAATCAATTCCTAGCGCCACTAAAAATTCGCCAGTTTGAAGTATATTTACAGATAATACTATTAATGTTGCTAAAATGGGAAGATGCGTAGAGGGTGACAACTTAATACAATATGGATGTCCAACACATATATTAAACCTATTGGCATTCGACTTGGACAATTCTGCATTTACTGGTCGAATCTTACGTGTAGCAAAATATTTTCGAAATAAACATTTACCTGTTCCTTTTGCAGAAGAAACACTCCAAAAGAATCTCATTTGACCCCATAATGTTCGTTGGAATACGATGGCCGATGCCAACAAGTCATTTTTGGAAAATCTAAGTAACCTAGTTAAGCTATAGCTGGTAACCTGGTTCAGCTATATTCAGCAAGACTACAAATATGACAGACATCCTGACATTACTAAAATTATACATAACATAAATAAATATTGTAATGAATGCTTAACATATTCTAAGTTACCTAGAGTCAATAGCAGTCGCTTAAAGAAGGAGCTTAAAGAGGTATAACTATACCCGATGTAGTTAATTTTTAGCATAAACTGGAACTCGATCTTAAACTAGCGCAACCGTTAGAAGTAAAGAAACATTTTTATCGAAGGAAAGATATTGCTTTAGAGGGTCCTCTTTACCTATCTAATATGCTTGACCTTCGATTTTTAAGCAAACGTTTGAATAGCCACCAAAGAGAAGAAGCATATACTTATTTAAATAAAATTAATTCAGACTTCACTCCATTTGTAATGGTGCTTTTATCAGAATCTACACCATTTTCAAAATATGTACATATTTGGATCTCAGCTTAGAAATACACAGTCAACCAATGGTGTAATGTAAAGGAATAACTTTTAATAATGCAACTTTGGCAAATACACAGGACTTTTATCTTTATGTAAACAGCTGCTCAGTGCAGTGTCGGATATACCACATCTCTTGAGAAAACGTTTTCGTTTTTCTACTTGTGCAATTGAAGCTACGTGATAGGCTTGGAAAGGAAAAAGCTGGCAAATTGACGTTTTTATTTAAATACAAAAAAAGCAGATATTGGTTGAATTTGGGGCAATTCTAACGTTTTCTAACATCCTTTACCAGAAGTAACATCGGAACATAATATTGATTCTTACGAATTCGACGATAATTTAACATTAATAAGAAGGTTCCTATAAATTTGTTGGCTTAGATATTCAAGTAAATATGTAATTTTTTTATTTGTTTTAAAATTTCTATTTAATTTTGGTGTTTGTAACAAATTGTTTTACCTAAATTAAATAGTTCCTTATTTTTATTTGGTTAGTTCAAGCATTACGTAAGCATGCTTGGGAAGGAGGGAGATTCTTCGATTTTTTCTCATTTTTGATGCCCAAGGGATGGGGAATATCATAATCTAAGATACAAATAGATAAAAACATTACGTAAGATAAAAAAAATATAAACCCCTTTGTTTATACATGGAAGAGGGGTCTTAAACCGTAGAAATATTGCTTACGTAATACAAGAACGCCCCCTACTAAATATTGTATAATATAACTAGCAGGCCCGGCGTGCTTCGCTACGCTTATAAATAAAGTTTTTGCGTAGACATTTTGTTGACTTAGAAGCAATGATTTCAAAAGAGGTAGTGAGAAATGCTAGCATAATTTTCAATTTTATTTTTAAAAATATGAATGAAAACCAGCTGATCAGATCGGATATATGAAAAATTAGCAATCGAATAAGTTTTGAAGTAAGCAATAAAAAAATTTAAATGACTTGTTGGATTAGTAGAGGTGTGTCATCTCTATATAGAATATTATACAGAACAAAAATAGATTCACAAATGTTCACAGTGCTCATGCCGTTTAATATACGCTTTCTTTACTGGTAGGTTATTAAAAAAATTGCAAAAAAATTGTATTCGTGATGTCATTTAATGGTCAGCAAGGGCAGTTAGAATAGTGACAATACATTCGATGAAGATGAATACAAACCATTTACAAATTTTAAACATACACACATTAATTTTTATAAATAGAAGATAATGATGCAAAAAGAATTAGGGTCAGTTTCAAAATCCTCGGTTAAAGTTAAAGTTAGTTAACCGCCATTTAACTGTAACCGAGAGAAAACTTAATGATACAAAATGAACTTAATATTTAGCTAACTGAGACTGGTGAAACCCATTTCTTTCAGTTAAGTGGCAGTTATGTTAAATTTAACTTAACTTTAACTCAACTGAGGATGGTGAAACTCACTCTAATGAATAATTAATTTTTTGGCGTTTTGTGAGTGATTAAGCTTACAGTAATTGTTGAAAGTAATATTCTCGACAATAAGTAATTATTCAACCTATCAAAGACATCATCCCGACAGACGTTGTCCTGCATGATAATTCAAGCGATTAGAATATTAAACAAAGTATGAAATGAAAGGCAAATAGTATAATAATTTCATAATTCTTTATTTTGAAATAACATCAATTTTTCTAAAAACAATTCGTTATAATCAATATTGTTTGTTTAATTTTATCTTAATGCGAGTTGATGAACAATATTTTTAGTCAATTCCTGAGGAGTATAAATGAATAAACTTGACGGTTTTCCAACGCGATAACACGCCACATATAATTGGCCATGCGAAAAGACCAGATTTTCTAGATCCAACCCACAAATTGATATTGTTTGACCTTGTGACTTATTAATAGTCATGGCAAATGCCAGACGAATTGAAAATTGCAGACGTCTGAATGGAATGGGTGAGTCTGAAGGGATCATTGGGGTTCGTGGCAGGAGAACAATTTCACCTCCAAATTTGCCGTTCAAAATTGTAGCTCCAAGAACATTGCCCATAATTTTTTTTATGACTAATCTTGTACCGTTGCATAGCTTAGGTGCATTTAAATTCCGAAGCAAAATGATAGGTGAGCCAATTTTTAATCGCAAGTTATGTGGTGGCATTCCTGGTAAATCCAGCGAATTCAAAAATTCAACAGGATAGTTGACTGCTTCGTCAGGATCGGTAACAGTGTCGATCGATTTGAACAATATCTCATTACCGGGCAATGGCTGTTGTATTTTGAAGTTAATAGGATCAACATTGATATTTTTGCGGCTAAAATAGCTCGTTCACGAAGCCATGCATGATTAATATAATTAGCTTGTAAATCTGGAAATATGATTTAATCAAAGCATCTTTCGTTTTTGCCATGTTGCAGAAATTGTCTGGCAATTTGATGCATTGTATGTCTCCATGCAATGGTATTGTTCCATTTCCAATGTTGAGCAATTGCTCGGAGAATGTTAGTGCCAATTGATCATTTTGCAGTTGAACACGTATATTTGTGTTAAGACGTAACGTACTGACATTTCGCCATAGATATGATTGTTTTATACATGCGTTAATTTCATCCGCATATGTAGCGCGTGGAATGACCGGCAATGTCTGTCTAAAATCACCGGACAGCAGCAGTAAAGCACCACCGAAAAGCCTGGTGTTATTATTTAGATCTTTCATCATTCTATCGAGAGCTTGAAGCAAATGCTTGTGGGCCATAGTGCATTGCGAACTGTTGTTCGCGCTGAATCTCGCTGTTAATGATGTCTGTTGCTGGGCGGTTAGGTGAGGGCATACCAAAATAAATGAGTGGCATATTTGAAAACAGAATGCAAATATCTTCAATCTTTATTAGCGCCTCGTTATATATTTCCTGCGAAAAATCGATATTGGGATCTTGATCAGCGATCCGAATGCGATGCAGAATGTCGTCGCTCATGGAATCTTTATATTTGTTCGACAGGACAGAAGCTTGAGATGGAAAACATGTCGTTAATAGTATGGCGAATAATTGGCGAATTTGATGAGGAGAGGAACTCAATGCTGCATCTTTTAATTTATTTAAAATGAAACCAAAAATTTATTTCTTTTGTTCTAATTTTTTTTTTATTTTTAGGAAAAAGATAAAATACATTTGCATTAATATTCTTGACAAAAAAAAAATTTGTTGAGAAATTAGTTTTGCCGCTGTTGAGGAAATTAACTAAGGAAATTTTTGTTTCGTATTTTTTGTTTTTAAAAAATGCTAGTACATTTAACAGTTAAAATTGTTGGAAGTTTTATTATGCGTTATATGTTTTGAACGTTTTTAATGAAGTTAAATGAGTAAAGACTGATTGAAATTACAATTGCAATCAATAAAAGAAGAGTAACTAATACCGAAGCGAGTAGGATAAAGAATAGTTGAATTATATTGACTCGAGTCTCAATAAACCAGCCGTTTAGTTGCAGTATGGATAAATAACCTAGATACCGACTGCATCGCGATCTGCCGGGCTGATTTGTGAATCTAAAATATCCAGGCTACCACACAAACGCATACATAAAAATTCATTCAAATCAATCCAGCCGTTTAGGAGGAGTTCAGTGACAATACCGACTGCAGCGCCATCTGCTAGGCTGATTTGTGAATCTAAACCGTCCAGGGCGCCACCCAAACGCATACCAAAAAATTCATTCAAATCGGTCAAGCCGTTTAGGAGGAGTCCAGTGACAATACTGACTGCAGTGCCATCTGCCGGGCTGATTTGTGAATCTAAACCATCCAGGGTGGCACCCAAACGCATACCAAAAAATTCATTCAAATCGGTCCAGCTGCTTAAGAGGAGTTCAGTGACAATACCGACTGCAGCGCCTCTGCCGGGCTAATTTGTGAATTTAAATCATCCAGGGCGCCACCCAAACGCATACCAAAAAAATTCATTGAAATCGGTACAGCCGTTTAGAAGGAGCTTAGTGACAATACCGACTGCAGCGCCTCTGCCGAGCTGATTTGTGAATCTGAACCATCGAGGGTGCCACCCAAACGCATACAAAAAAACTCATTCAAATCGGTCCAGCTGTTTAGGAGGAGTTCAGTGACAATACCGACTGCAGCGCCTCTGCCGGGCTGATTTATGAATCTAAACCATGCGGGGCGCCACCCAAACGCACACAACAAAATTCATTCAAATCGGTCCAGCCGTTTAGGAGGAGTTCAGTTCATACACACGTACAGTAGAATTATATATATAAAGATATATCGGATATTTTAATATTTACATAAATATCATGATATTTGCCAACCTTGGTTATCTTCCGAAGATCAAAGTAATAGACTTAATATCTATAATAATAAAATCTGCTAGTCTGATAAAAGAGATGAACTGCGCAACAAAGATCCAAGTAACCTGCCGTTTCAAGAGATATCAACAAAAATAAAAAAAACTGATTTGGGGTCAATAGATCAAGTAGTTTCCGAGATATTTTGTCTGTTGGACACACACATATTCAAATTTTTGGATCACCATATCTCGGGTTACATAGCAAAATGCCATAGCAAAATTGGCGTTAGATGCCTGTTTAAATTTGGCTTTTAAATAGGCCAACTACGTTTTGAGATATCGTGTCCAAAGACAGACACGCATACAATTTTTGACCCTCATATAATCATATTTTGGTATGTCTTGGAATTTATTGAGATAAAATACCTGTGTACCAAATTTAGGGTCAAAAGACTAAGTAGTCGCTGAAATATCGTTTTCACATACAGACAGCCATATACACATTTTGATTTACCTTTTGACCCCAATATCTCGATACATATACAATTAACCTGGAGATCTAAAAATCAACGACAAAAGATGTTTTGCCCTAAGATACCTGAGTACCACATTTGGAGTCAATATGTCAAATAGTTTCTGAGATACCTTGTCCACAGACAGACAGACAACAAAATAAAATTTAAGCGAAAGAAAGTGTAAAAGAAAATTAAAACGTTTTCCTTTACATAACAATAGCATCAGTATTATAGACTTACGTGAAGGTCCGTTCAATCCAGGCCATAGGCCCGGAAAATGTTTGTCTTTAGGTGGCAAAATCTGAAAGAATGCATATGACTAAATTCAAAAATTAATCACATTTAGATTTGCAGTATAGAATATTTAAGTTTATTTATTAGAGTCTGAGTATATTCGGAGGAATAATAATTATGGTAATTAATCAATGACGTTTTCCTTATAGACGTTAAATAATCAAGTTCTGCTTGAAACCCCATTTTTTTAATTTTACTTTGTTATATTCGACCGAGCAGCTGGTTCAATTACGACTTCTGGTTCAATTACGTAAATTACGGTACATTACGTAAAATCAATTCGTTTGCTATGTTTGTGATTTGTTAGCCGGACTCAACAAGACATCACTTGCTTGCTACAAACGCTTTGCTGTATTGGATTTTTTCATTCATCAACCGGAGTCAGAAGAAGAAGGTTGTCTGCTAAATTTTAAAGAAAAAAAATAATCGAAAATAAAAAAATAAGTTGTATTTTGTTTTATTTTATTTTTGCATGTATATCTTTATAAAGAGAGTAATGGTAAAATAAGATAAAATACACTGAGTGTGTATTAGTGTTATTGAAAATAAAAGTGAAGTGAAGATAGGAGGCGTACAATTATATAATTGGTGAGATTGTTCTTTATTAAAATAACAGAGTGTGCTTAAGACCGCACGGCAGAAGTGAAAACTTCATTGGCAATCGCAATCAATTGATATCGTATTAGTAGTATTTGGATCGTATTAGTAGAATGAATGAGAAACAAGTCAGAACGATAAACCACTAAATACACACTCTAACCTCACAATGTAAACCAAATAATCGTCAAAATAGCACTCATATGCCAATAGCAGGGACTAAAGTACGCGTGGTTGTCACACCCATAGATCAACAAGTTTTAATTTTACAAATTTTCCTGCGGAAAGCTAAGCAAATTCATTGGTATTAATGCGCATTGTTGCCGTTTGCAAATCACTATCGACTAAGTGCCACCATTTTTAACTATTTTATTTATCATGATTGCCATCCATGTTTAATCATACATAAGCTATGCTTCTTTGTATAGAATTTATGCGATTTCCGTCTCGTAATTGTGAGCTTTAAATCGATATAATCGATGTTATCAAGTATCAAGTTACAAGTATTAAGTCTTCACTTGATTTTAGAAACATCCCAAGCAACAAAACAAAGTTATACAACCATTATTTTACGGTAGAATAACTTGCGTTGAATAACTATTGAAGGTTATATTTTGGTTATTATTACGTTGTAAAATCCTATCACAAACATTATGGCAACTGTAAATGCCCAGTTATTGAATAACTTACGTTAAAATATAATGTAGCTACAACCTAAATGTATTCGTTGAGAAAAAAAAACACAAATTAAATACCTACGTTGGAAATACGTAGTCTCAAGAGTATATATCTACTGTAAATACCCAGTTATTAAATAACGTCGTTTCAATGTGATTTTATACACCCAGAAAAACTAAAAAAGTTTTATTTTAAATTAATTTTTAATTTTATTAATCTAATTATAGAAATAATATTTAATACAATAAATAAAATAAATCTACTAATTATTACAAAATTAATTTCATATATAAATTGTTCTTAAATACATAATAAATTATTAAAGATAGACACATAATTAAAATAAGAAATTACAAAAAACAATCATCATCAAATCAATTTTAAACAAAAATATTAATTACATAAATGTTTTAATTCAATTGTTCTCAGCTTTTTTCCAAAAGTAGATTGCTTTACTAAAGCACCGATAGTAATTATTTTGATGTGGATAGTTTTTTAAATAACTTTTTAATTTTTATTATTATGATTATCCAAAACGATAAATATCGAAAGGGTACGAAGGGCTGATTGTATGAACAAGGATGAATAGAAAAAAATCCGAGGATAAAATTCTATCTTCATCCGAGGATTCTTTTTGTCGTGGATTGTATGAACATTGAAAACGGATTGATTAATTTTTATTTTGTTTTTATTGCAGTTTATAGCATTTTTTTATAAGTGGCAATACTTTTTCTTTTACTTTTCTATTAAATAAATTTAATTATAAATTAAAAAACATTATTTCAAAATTGAAATTCGAATATATTAAAATTATATTAAAAATATTATTTATTTTACTATTAATTTATATCAAAAAACAAATTTTTGAAACGCAGAAATTTAAATTCAAAAATAACCACAAATTCAAAACAAAATTTGCCTGCTATGCGCATGTCAAGAAAAAAAAAACAAATTGTTTTATCCTTTGTTTTATAGAAGAAAAATAGAAAATAGATCTAAGGATAGATCAACAATCCTCGGATAGATTTTTTAATTTATCCTGATTCATACAATACAAACGAGGGTTAATCCGAGGATTTATCTTCTATCCGACTTCATACAATCGGCCCTAATATTTCAGAAATTTTTTTGTTCATAGAATGAACTAAATATACCCATTACTTTGAGGGTGGTATCATGCAAACCGCTGTTTTCGACAAAAATCAACGTTTTTGACAAAAATCATTCGATTGTACTAAAATCTAATATTTCAACAATAGCTGTGTTCGATTTGACTGAAACAACTAAAAAATTGTATGCAATTGTTGTTGTTTTTTCAGAATTGTTTCAAGCTGGACGTGCTTACATGCGAAATGTGTACTGTGAAATGTTCTTATGTTAACCAAAGAGGACACAAAATTCTAATTCTTTAATGGTTAATGACCCCATTCGCAATTCGCATGTGAAAACCTAGCTGTAGTCAAATCGAACGCGCTAATTTAACGTTAATTTTATGTAAAATATCATCTGACAGTTATTGAGCTAACGGTAGATACTTAATATTTTTAAATGACCTCATAAAATGTTGGTTTACAAATTATTTTAGTTGTTATATTTAATAGAAATTAATTGTTATCGTGTGGAAATTTCTGTCATTTTGATGCCGAGATGTTCTTTTTTATGAACTCGCTAACTTCATTCAACCAGATCATATAAGCAGAAAGTGGACGTTTTGGTCTTTCAGAATTTGCTTCGAATATTTTGATGTGATCTATGTATTCATCTTTGATTTTAGCGTCTTTCTCTTCCTATTCCTATAGTAGTTTGTATAAAACAAAAAAATTAATCAGTTGTATAATTTTTTGAAATATTTGATCTTTACTTACAGTTTTATCTTTAAGACCTCCACATAATTCATCATCTCGTTTGTCAATTTCTGTCACGTTGATGTCCGAATATTCTATTTTATCGTTAAATCGTTAATTTTATTCGACCTTGTTGTGGATCAACTGCAATAGATGTTGGTAATTCTACTCCATTGTTAACTACGGACGCACGATAGCGTTAAGCGTTAACCATTACTCCAACCTCTTGATTTTGCTCCTGCTCGATCTGTTTCTGTCCAATATAGGTTATCAGCAATCCAATCGATGGACACAGATGCCGGTTTAGAATTTCCTTTCATATTTAATTCTTGTGAATATGCTATTTTAAATTTCATCAACCATGTAAGATTGTTTAATGGTTTTATCAAAACTATCAGCCCAGAACACCATGTTAAATACTCTAATTTTGGGTTCCGCTAGAAAAAATTTAAATGACATCATCTTTAAAAACTTTGCAATTGTCTGAAATTCCATCAGATAGTTCAATCCCTCACGACATGAACAAGAGTATGTACCATTTAAGTTGCTACATTTATGAGTTTTTGTCATTTCTTTCCATGATCAGTCGCAGTTATTTACCCAGGATTACATGCCATTATTAAGATTAGTACAATGATGTTCACAATCTCCTTTATTAAAAAAAAACAGGTATTAAAATGATGGCAGCCTAACTTATCAGAACTATCTCCATGATCGTTGGCACAGTTACATAACCTTAGTTATTTCTGTTTAAATCACAAGGTAATCGCACAGGTAACATTATTTACATCTGATCCATCGCCGCAATTATCACCACCAACACATTGTTAATAAAGAGCAACACAATGATAAGCACATTGGCATTATCTGAAACCAAGAATATGACTATCGACCTAAATTAAAAAGATTGTATTTCACTGGATACTTACGACACACAACAGGATCTTCATCAATCATCACCATCAGCATCATCATCACATCTCCAGCTATTGAGTATGCATCTTCCGCTAGATTTGCATTTGAAATCAGGATCTGGACAAGGAAAATCAAAGTTTTGTTCATCGATTGTATCCCCACAGTTGTACAATTTGTATTACCACACTGGAATGCTCGACAATCCACTCTGAGCCATCTTTACAATCACGTTCACCCTCACATTTCCCCCAAAAGATTTGATCAGTAAAGTAATCGATCGTATGAACATTCAGCCAAGTTATATCATCTTCCCATGCTAAATTTTGTGTAAAGTTACAAAAATTATAAAGATTTTGATGAACCAAATTATATTAACTTCCATCAATTGACATATTCCTAACCTGACTATGTTCCTATTTCTCCTATGGTGGGGTTCAACTTTTTCGTTTACATGTATGTGCATCTTTTTTCGTTCATAGTAACGATCGTCACTTTAAAATAGTTACCACCAGGCGCATTACAACAATGTTGTAAACAAACTGCAGGAGTTTCGATACATTCATCAACATCAGCAAAAATGTTGTCATCTCTCATCAATCTGAAATAATGAAGAGATTTAATTATTGCTTGCCTTTAGTTTTTAAATTTTAACTTATATCTTTGATTACAATCACAATAATAACTAGTTATTATTGTGATTGTAACGTTGGTTAATTTAAACTTTGTCACATTTATCAACGTTACAATGACGATTACCTTTTTACAGTCGACCTCATCTGCATGATCACCACACACATCTTTACCATCACAACGGTATTGATTACGAATACATTTGAAGTTTTGGCATGTGGATTCTTGAAGTTAGTCTGGTTTGTTTTTAGAATTACAGAACTTTTCTTCATCAGAACCATCATCACAATCGTTATCATGATTACAATTTGCAAAGCCATCTTTTATTAATACAGGGACTATTTTGATAAGGAAAATCATCTTCCCTATACGGCACGGTTGTGGTGTTGGACAGCTTGCAATGTAGTATTTTTATCTGCTCCATCTACACAATCTGGATCACCATCACAAATCCATTTCTTTGGTATACATTGAGCACGTACCCAAAATTTATTTTCTTCACATATAAATTCATTTTCTTCGTCACACTTACGATCATCTAGACAAATGCAATAAATGAGTTTTAAGAACTAGAAGTTGATTGAAGTTAATTTAGAGTTGGAGACAAACGCTAATTATTAGGTACTCGCTTCTCAAGATAGACGGGTCTACGCCCCAGAAGTAGTCGGAACCCAATTCCGACCAAGGACCATCACAACGATTTCGATGAAAGGTGCAAATACGTCGTTCCATTCTTTGGGTTAGGAAGCAGCTGTCACTGGCCTCACGGCTTCAAATACTCCTCGTCATGGCTGGTACACTGAAAAAAAAATTGAAGTAATGACAACCTCATCTCGAAGTTGGCAGTTGATTATTCATGCAAAGAAAAATTATTTGCAAACAATTTCACTGTGATTGGGACAACTACATGATAACATTTTCCTAACAACAGAATGAGGTTTATTTAAAATATAAATTGTTATATCCAATTTAACATTAGTAAGATAAAAATAAAGATAATAACTATTTCCCTGAAAAAAATTTTCTTTGGCCTTATATCATGAATTTTTCATTTTAAAGTTTAAGTATTTGAGATTAATTGAACTATATTTTATTTTCACATAAATATTTCGTGTGATTGTCTCAACTTCATCGATTTATAATTGTAGAGTTGTTGAAGCAATTTCGTAGTTTGATTCGCCATATGTGACCGCACGGTGAGGTTGAGACAATTGCATTTCGATTGGAAATAGGACATGTTTTTTTCAGTGTATTGAAAGAAATCCGGGACCAACTAAAACATGGCATTGTTCAATATTGGGCTGTACCTAAATTACGTAACGCATTAAGGGGAGGGGGGTGTAATAATTTTGTGACAATTTGTTATGAATGGGGGAGAGGGAGTCAAACCATGTCATATCACGTGCAACTATTTGTTCAGCTTGATTAAAATTATCAATCAATAAAACCATATACCGACCATTATTTAAGTGAAAGGATTCCGAAATATTATATTATACTTTTACACTTATTTTTCGTTATTGTTTTATTTATTTTTTTTTAATGTTTATGTACTATATTATAACGCAGCGACAAAAACGAGGCATAAACGAAACTGTAGCTGGAAACTAAACTGTAGCCGAAAAGGACCTAAATGTTCCCTGAGAAGTTGAATAAAAACGGACAGATAAATTAAACAATTCTTCCTAATAGCTTTTAAGTTTTTTAAATTTTTTAGTTATATTTTAGTTATATTTTAGTTTATTCTTAGGATTTACAGACTTCTGAAATTTCTGTGATTTAAATACTGCCGTGCTAAGCACAAAGGGAGTATCTTGAATTTTTGACATCTCGAGATATTAACACTTTTTAATTTTCAAGTTTCACAGTCAAACTAATCAAAACTATAGTTTTAGTCAAAAAAATTTCAAATTTTGGTTTGAATCAGAGAGATAGAAGGTTATATTATTTGTTAATGTTGTAAAATGTTAATTATTGAATAATTAAATAGTAAATTTGATACTTTTAAAGAAGATACGGTATATTAAAAGAGTAATTTTTGATTGAAAAAATTAATTCAATGGTTTAATTATATGATAAAAATGTCCATCGACTGTTATTATATCATCTTAGATGTATAAGTCATTTAAAATGGTCACAAAAAAATCAAGATACGGCCTTTGTGCTTAGCACGGCAGAATAGATTGTGATTAATTCAACAATTCATTTATTTTTATTTTAATAATGAATTGGTCTTATAAAAATGGTTGTGAAAAAAATTTTATTTCAAAAAAAGAAAGTTTTCACAACTTGGAAGCCTTCATAAAATTTGGGAGTTTTAAAAATGTGACAATTTGTGATATAGGGGAGAGTGGGGGTCCAAAATCATGAAATTTTGCGTTACGTACTTTAGGTACAGTCCCTAATGTAAAAACATTCTAAGGGCAAACATAACATCCATCCAGTGCAACACCTGTAAAGAATGGTGTCACCTCAAGAACTGCTCAGGTTTGGCCACACATAAACAATGGACCAAAAACTACATAGCGCCATGCTGTCAATTATCTAGTCAACATACCAACACGAGCTCGCAGCAAAACAATGGAAATGAACACGCATCCGGAAACTCCGAGTGATGTCAAAATTATGCAATTGAATTGCAACGGTCTCACCATTAAGATAGATGATATTATAAATTATATGTGCAATAACAATATTCTAGTCACGGTTCTTCAAGAAACCAAATTAAATGTTAGATCTAAGCTTAGTGATAATTACTGTGATTACAAAATTATAAGCCTAGACAGAGTGAAGGACAAAGGTGGTTGCCTTGCCTTTATCATTCACAAAACCGTTATCTACCGTACAAGCACACACTACCTGCAGAACTGATAAACACCTAGAACAACTGGGCATTATAATAAAATCCGGCAACACGGAGATAACTCTAGTCAATATCTATATTCCACCAGTAAGCAGCTGTGATACAGGCTACCGTCCATAGGACATTTATTTCATACAAAATACTGTCTGATTCTCAGCGATGGGAACACTCATCATAGTCAATGGCACTCGCACCTACGCACTGATTCACGAGGTCAAAACATTGCTGATCAAATTGACGGCTCCAATTTTGGAGTCCTCAACGAACCACAACCAACAAGGGTAACAAACAACTCATACCAGATGTTTACCTTGCCTAAACTTTCCACATGAAGCGTGTGTGCTTTCTAATCAAAGAGATTACATCCGCAAAGCAGATCCAGCCGACTACATAATTCCGGACCTGAACAAGCAAATTAACAAATTGGTCACGGAACATAAAAGAAATAAATGGAGAGAGCTAGTGAGTAAATCAAAGCTGGGTACTGGTAAAAGTCTTTGGAAGGTAATTATGGGCCTAATTCATCCTCGACAACCACAAAATAATTGCATGATCTCCTTCGACGATACCCCCATTGAAAACCACAGGAAATGCGCAAACAAATTTAACATTCAGTTTACACAAAAGCAGGTAAACACGAGAAAGAGACAGCTCAGTGTTGAGACACATGCGCAAACTTAACACTGACAACTTGGAGGATATCATATTTTCCAAAGAAGAGGTGGAGAATGAAATAAGGAAAATTAAGCCATCTAAAGGTATAGGACCCGACGGCATCTCAGCCATCATTCTTAAACACATCGGACCCAAAGGTTTGAACTTCCTCACTACTACACTTAATACATCTTTAAATACACTTCAGATCTCAAATATCTTGAAAACGGCCAGAATCAGCCCCATTTTGAAACCAGGAAAACCTGAAGAAAAGGGAGAGTCTTACAGACCAATATCAATCCTTTCATCGGTCGCAAAACTTATCGAAGCATAATCTCTCAGCTGACAAGATCCTGCAATTTGGCGCCACACCAACATCGCTTCCGTCGAGCACACAGTACAACCACCGCGCTACACAGAATACAAAACCAGATCAGTGATGGTCTGAATCAAAAACAACCATGCGCTAGAACAATTTCAGTTGCACTTGACCTGTCAAAAGCATTCGAAAGTGTCGCACGCTGTTCTATTGGATGATATCTTCAATACTAATCTGCCAGGTTTAATGAATCGCTGGTTGTGCTATTACCTCAGAGGCCGCCAAACAAATGTTGAGTTTCGTAACTGTCCAAAATGAGAGTGCTAAGACAAGGATTGCTAAGGACCAGAATGAATAACTATCACGTCATATGCAGACGACTGCACAGTGCTTGCAACAGGAAATAACCTGCAACAACACACAAATATCCTGAATACCTACCTTAATATTCTGAATGATTGGTTTAAAACTAGAAAACTAAAACTTTCCACTTAAAAGTCCACTTCTACACTTTTCACCACATGGACGAAGGAGGTAAATTCAACAATAAGCATCTGCATAGACAACATACTTATTCCTACAGTAAAATATCCGAGACTGTTGGGTGTAACATTCGACCCACTGCTTAAATTCAATGCTCATGCACAACAAATAAACTCAAGATTGAAAACCAGGAATAACGCATTGAAAGCACTAGCGGGTAGTTCATGGGGCAAAGAAAAAACACGATCATAACAACGTACTAAGCAATAGGAAAACCTATTTTAAATTATGCTGCACTCATATGGACCCCCACGTTGCCAACACTCCCTGGAATAAGTTACAAACAACACAAAATGCTATCTTGCGAACCGCAACCAGATGTCACCTGATGGCCCACCGAGATCACTTGCACGAGGAAAGTAACATATTGCCGGTCCGTGAACATAATGAAATGCTAACCAAACAATATCTATTGTCCTGTCACAAAGAGCAACATCCTTGCAATGACACCTTAACTACGATTGAACCACTTCGAGATATAAGGAAGACAACAAGATGCTTGCTACAAGATGTCAGAGATAGCCAGGTTACTGATAACATCGATGAATCTACATATAGAACTGGCTTAAAACGCCACACCAAAACAGTTGAAAATGCAATAAGGAACTATATTCCAAATCGTGTTCTAAATAGGAAGCCACCAAAAGTCGCTGCCGAAGAGGTCCAACTACCCCGTAGCACAAGATTCATCCTAGCTTAACTAAGATCTGGTTGGTCACGCATTCTAAACAACTACATGAGCAGAGTTGAACCTGAAATTATTGACAAGTGTCCCGCAGGTGAGGGCACGCCACACGATGTAGACCACCTATTTAGTTGTCCTGAAAATATAACTAACTTGACGAAGGAAGATTTGTGGTACCACCCAAGGGCAGTAGCAAAGTTCTTGAACCTGGACATGGAGCCGGAGGATTAGCACCAAACACGTCGCTACAACAACAACAACATTAGGTACTAAGTTTTACCAAAACTTTGTTTAAAAACTGTTTTTAATTATATTAACGATAGTCTGAACACACAGAATTGTGTGACGACAAAGTTAAGATGAAAGGTACAAACGATATAAGATCGTCAATATGAATCACTTTGATTGTAGAGCAAATGAGGAGTCAGATTATTCTAATTTTCGCGGTAATAAACGTAATAAAGGACAAAATACGTTACCCAAAAATAAACAAAAAGTAGCGAATTTGATAACAACAAGTCAATTGTTACTGTGGAACTGCCACATACTTCTGTCCTGTACTTCCACATATTTCTGTTCTGATTGATTGAAATTTTACGTTTGAGCATTCGAGCGTCGATTAAGGATCACTTAACTGAAGCTATATTGCTTAGGGTGACCATTTTTTTTTTAAACGAAATCAGTACAAAATTTTGAAAGTTAAAATATGTACTATCCTTACACTAAGTTTACACCATAGTAGTATAATAGAATAATAGCAACTAGCTAGTAAACTATTACAGTGTAAACGGATAGAATAATACTTTTTTACTTTGACAGATAGTTATTTGATATTTTGCTTTTGATTGATAGTATAATAGTATATTTAAAAAAATTGTAACCGTCAAAACGTAAAATGTAAAACACAATTTCATGTGATTGTGAAAAATGTACAACATCAAAATCACAAAAAATTTAGTTTTAATTTTAAATTAATATGAGTATTATAATTTTTTGTTGAAATACTTTTCGATTGATAAGATTTTATATTCAAATTTCAAATACGGTAGCCGTATTCTATCTGTCAATATTATTCTGAGCGTTTATACCAAAGCGAAGTAGAAAAACCTGGTTTTCATTTTTTAGTACACACAAAAAAATTTTATGGTTAAATTGATCAAAAAGAACCATATTTTTAGAAAACCACATTATGGTGATAAGTTAACTATATTTTATGGTTGCTACGAACCATACTATGGTGATAGATAACCAAATTTTATGGTTGTTATTATAGATACAGAACCATACTATGATTATAATTGACCACATTTTATGGTTCTCTAAAATATGATCAATTTAACCATAAAACTTTTTTGTGTGTAGATTTAAGGAAATTCTGTTAAGTTGAAACCAACACCAGTAGTTTGTAAAATACAACTTCCGCCACGATTGCTTGGGAAAACACAGGGTTAAAATTTTGATATATATTTTTCGTCTGTAACTGTCACAATTTAAAAATAAAAGTATTTTTTTTCAAGTCATTTTTATTACAAGTTCATACCAAACGATGACTCGTATAGTTTTATTTCTATATTTAAATTAAATTAAAATAACAATTTTCTTAAAAATCAGTACTTTCAGTACATAATTTTAGAAATCAGTAAAAATCAGTACCGCATATGTCTATCAGTACAGAAGCTAGAAAATCAGTACTGTACTGATAAAATCAGTACGAATGGTCACTCTAATATTGCTCCTAAAAACTAATTCTTTTTAATGGTAAATTATTGTTACGATTGCAGAAAAATCTAGACGATTACAGAAAGATCTAAACGATTACGGTCACTTCCAGGAAAATAAAATCAACAAAACACAACAGAAAGTGAATGAAATGAATAGTGTTGTTGTTGTTGTACATGTTCTTAGAATTAAGGTCTATTTGTTTTATGATTTTATGAATCAAATCAACGTAACGTAAAATAATCGAATATTCTAATATTTTCTCAAGGTTTCTAAAAAGTGACCGCGAAATTTCTAGAGGTTAGGCAGAATGTATATATAAGGAAATTACTTTTGCAGTTTTAAATTAGTTTTATTTTAAACCTGCGATAGTGAAGTTAAAATTATAAAAGTAATCTTTAAATTAGTTTTTGTAAAGTTATAAGTGTAATAAAGTTATAAGTGATATTAAGTAGAAATAATTTGTGTATTATTTTGAACGTTGTGTTACTGGAAATTTCTACAATAAACCGTTGGAGTTTCTGAAGCTGTTGAAAGAATATTCTAGTTAGGAATATTGTTTGCTGTATTGTTTCCTGTTGTTGTGGAACAATTAAGGAGTTGAATACTTAATAAAACCTGGTGTTTGTGCTTTCTAATCAGTGATCGAACTCAGAAGAGATTGGGAATTACGTTTGTCGAATTGTGAGTTAGGCCAGTTCGAAGTAAGGTTGATAAAAACGTAACATTGGTGACATCGGCGGATTAGTTAGCTGTTAATAATAGTTTTATTAAGTGATTTGAAGGTTCTTGAGTTAAAGAAAGAACTAGAACAACGTGGATTGTCAACAACCGGCAACAAAACTGAATTGACGATACGGCTTCGAGAAGCTATGGAAGCTAGTGGAGTAGTTGTGGAAAGTTACCAGTTTGGAGTGATTAGTACAAATGCTGATTCAATAGCAGCTGATGAGGAGAAAAGTTCTGTTGCGGAAACAACAACCTCATTGCCACCTGCAAATTGTGATTTTACGCAGTTAATGGCTATGATGCAGCAAATGAATTTGAATATAAGCCAGACAAAACAAGAAATTAGTTTCAACATGAATCAACAGTTGGAGAAAGTCAACAATAATATGGCTGCAAATAAGGAAGAGATCAGCTGCAACATCAATCAACAATTGGCTGCAAATAAAGAAGAAATCAGTAACATCAATCAACAGTTAGAAGCAATAAACACAAACATTGCTATGAGTCGCGACGAAGTCAAACAAATTATGGATGAGAAACTTCTACAAATGTCAACGGCATTCGATGGAAAAGTCGAGAAGATTCAAAACGATATCCAAGAATTAGAACAAAAAGTGCTTGACGAAAACAAAAAGGTACTTTCCAAGGTTGATGATATCGAAAAACGGTTGCAGGATGTTGAGACGACTAAAGTTACTTCCCAGGTGGTACATCAAGTAGCAAATATTAAATTAAAACCACCATCATACGATGGAACAACATCGTTCGGCATCTTCAAGTTCCAGTTCGAGACCGCAGCAGATCAAAACGTTTGGAACGCTGAAAATCGTCTAGCTGCATTGATAGTAGCTCTTAAGGGGGAAGCAGCTGAAGCACTACAGGCAGTGCCAGAAAGTGACCGAAAAAGCTATGCTGAAGTGATGAATGCATTGGAACGAAAATATGGCAGCGACCACAAAAAGGAGCTATACCGGATCGAGTTAAAGGATCGCTTGCAACGGAATGGAGAAAGCCTTCAGGACTATTCTTCGGCAGTAGAACGGCTTGTACATTTGGCACACTCGAGTACTCCACCGTATTTTATGGAGAAAATGAAGATCGAGGCTTTTACTGATGGCATTCGTGATCCAGAAACACGAAAGGCAGTAATGTGGTCGCCAAAAGCAATATTCGCAGAAACTATTGCTTATGCCTTAACAAATGAAACTGCACAAGCAATTATTAAACCATCAATTAAAATACGCCGGGTAGAGTTGGCTGATGATAACAATTACAAGCCCAGAGCAAGAGAAAGCATTCGAAGTGACAGAATACGATGCTGGTTATGTGGCAAGTTGGGCCATATTTCGAGAGAATGTCGAGATGTTAGAAGGAAACGAGCAAGATCAGCATCGCCTATGCAGAGACGTCAAGCAGAAGAACGGGTGCAGCAAGCTAGAGAAGACGATGGAGCAGCGCCGCATCCGTTAAACTACAACGAGTCAGCCTAAAGGGGCGTAAGCTGGCTCCCACAACTGATTGCCCCATAACCTTCATCCACGTATCGAGATTGACAAGGGGAGGTGACAGCCTTACTGTTAGGGCTAATATTGATGGAAAAAGTTGTGTCATCACGTTAGATACGGGAGCAACAAATACAATTGTCCGCACTGATGTTGTGAAAGGGAAACTAAAACCAGCAGAGAGATACCGAATGCAGACAGCTACTGGCGAAAGTGCAAGTATTAAAGGAAAGAAAGTGGTCAACTTTGAAATCGGGAATACTCACTTTCAACATGAAGTGGTTGTAGCTGACATTGTGGATGAAGTCATCCTGGGAATGGACTTCATGAGGCCAAATGGATTCGTTATTGATGCTGGAAAAGGAGTACTCAAGTACGGAAATGTTGAGTTGCCACTCCAATTTAATAGTGAAGATTCAAACTGTGTTCGTCGAATAATATTAGATCACAGGGAAAAGCTGCCACCCCAATCAGAAACAATCATTTGGGGAAAATTGGAAGGAGGTTCTGGGTCACCCAGGTTGTGGGTTGTAGAAGCCAACAAAGAACATCAAAATTTTAAAGAAGTCGTTATAGGGAAAACTTTAGTTAGATCGGATGCTGATTACAAAATACCAGTAAGAGTTTTAAATCTGTCAGATACGCAGAAAACAATGAAAAAAGGATCAATCATAGGACAATGTGAAGAGGTAGCTAAAATAATAAAGTGCGAGCAGAAAAACATCAATTGCTCGGTCAACACAAAACAACAAAAGGCAGAAATGGAGCAACTTGTGCAGAAATGGACAGAAGGGCTTTCAGAAGAACAGAAGAAAGCAGCACGCAATTGTTGGAGCGGCACAAGTCTGTATTCTGTAGTACACCTGAAGGGAATGGCAGAACCAATATGGTAAAACATCGTATTGACACCGGAGCAGAAAAGCCGATACGCCAGGCACCAAGACGATTACCATTAGCTAAAAGAGAGGAAGCTGATAAAATGGTGAGAGATATGAAAGAAGCTGGTGTGATTGAGCCTTCAGACAGTCCCTGGAGCTCACCTGTGGTGTTAGTTGGCAAGAAAGATGGGAGCTTGAGATTTTGTGTTGACTACAGGAAACTAAACATAGTTACGAAGAAGGATAGCTACCCATTGCCTAGGATTGATGATACACTGGATACATTATCGGGCTCAAAATTGTTTTCAACATTGGATCTGCAGAGTGGTTACTGGCAGGTTGAAGTTGCGGATGAAGATCGGGAGAAAACAGCGTTCAGTGTAGGGAATGGACTATGGCAATTTAATGTCATGCCATTTGGGTTATGCAACGCGCCCGCAACTTTCGAGAGATTAATGGAACGGGTACTAAAAGGCTTGCACTGGAAAACATGCCTTGTATATTTGGATGACATCATCGTCATGGGAAAAGACTTTGATGACCACTTGAGGAACTTGGCGGAGGTACTGGAAAGGTTGCAAGCAGCCGGTTTAAAGTTAAGTCCCAAAAAGTGTTCACTTTTCAAGGAAGAAGTAAAATATTTGGGACACAAGGTTACGGCAATGGGAATTCATACAGATTCTGACAAGATTGCAGCAGTTATGAACTGGCCAAGACCAAAGAACCTACATGAACTACGAAGCTTCCTTGGATTGTGCACATATTACAGACGGTTTGTGCCAGGATTCGCCAACGTTGCCAAAAGTCTGCATGACTTAACCAGAAAAGATAAGGCATTTGAATGGAATGAACCTCAAGAACAAGCATTTGTGGAGCTCCGAAAGAGATTATGTACGGCTCCAATTCTGTCCTATCCTATACCAAATGTTCAGTTTATTTTGGATACTGATGCCAGTAATGAAGGTATAGGAGGAGTCTTGTCGCAGAATATAGATGGTCAGGAAAAGGTGATAGCTTATTTCTCGAAAATGCTATCCAAGCCGGAGCGGAATTATTGTGTAACTCGAAAGGAATTATTGGCTATTGTGGAATCCGTCAAACATTTCCATAAATACTTGTATGGTCAGAAATTTCATCTCAGAACTGACCATGGTGCGTTAAGGTGGTTACTCCAGTTCAAAAATCCAGAGGGACAAGTAGCACGTTGGATCGAACGGTTGCAGGCGTACGATTTGGACATTGAGCATCGAAAGGGTACTGCACATGGGAACGCTGATGCATTATCGAGACGACCCTGTCAAGTTGAATGCAAGCATTGCAGTCGTCAAGAAAATAAGGAGAACATCATCGATGTCCGATTACTACAAGTGCTACCTGACGATGAATGGACTGCTGAAGCCATAAGAAAAGATCAATTAGAAGATCCGGATCTTGCACCCATCATCGAGTTCAAGGAAAAGGGTTGCAAACCAGTATGGGGAGAAATTTCTGATAAAACTCCAACTTTGAAGGCGTACTGGGCGCAATGGGACAGCCTCCAGTTAGAGAATGGATGCCTAAAGAGAATATGGGAAAGCTCAGATGGCAAGATAAAGCAATCCCTTACAGTGGTACCAAAAAGGAAAATAGAAGCAGTACTAAGGGAGTATCATGAAGGAACGAGTGGAGGTCATCTTGGGATCAATAAAACTCTTGCAAAAATACGACAACGGTTTTACTGGGCGGGGACTCGGCAATCAATTGTGCAGTGGTGTCAAATGTGCGATAAATGTGCGGCGGTGAAAGGACCCGCACGAAGAAGTCATGGAAAAATGAAGCAATACAATGTAGGTGCTCCATTTGAAAGGATCGCAATGGATGTAGCGGGACCATTTCCAACAACTGATAATCAGAATAAATATGTGCTTGTGATCATGGACTACTTCAGTAAGTGGCCGGAAGTGTGTGCGATTCCCAACCAGGAAGCAACCACAATCGCTGAAGCTGTGATAAATAATTGGATCAGCCGCTATGGAGTTCCTATGGAGATCCACACCGATCAGGGACGGAACTTCGAGTCAGCTGTATTCCAGGAAATTTGTCAAATGCTGGGGATTAACAAAACCAGGACGACAGCTTCACACCCACAGTCAGATGGGATGGTTGAGAGATTCAATGCTACTTTGGAGGAATTTCTAGCAAAAGTGGTCAGTAAGAATCAACGTAACTGGGATCAACACATTCCTTTATTTTTGATGGCATACAGATCAGCAGTTCATGACACCACGACCATGACACCAGCTCAAACTATTTTTGGAAGTGATTTAAGACTTCCTGGTGACCTCAAATTTGGAGCGGTACCATCAACATCGTTGTCTGCGCAAGAATACGTCAACCGAATCAGGAAGAACCTTGAGGATATTCACAATCTTGTTCGGCAGAAGATACAACTGACCAGTGATAAAATGAAAGCCCGATATGATATACGATCTAATAATAAAGGTTTCGAAGAAGGACAATTAGTATGGCTACACAACCCACAACGAAAACGAGGGTTATCACCAAAACTGCAAGCTGCATGGGAAGGACCTTACAACATTATAACGAAGTTGAATGACGTGGTTTATAGAATTAAGAAAGGCCATCGAGGCAAAGCGAAAGTAGTACATTTGGAAAGATTGGCCTTATACAAAGGAGAGCTAGATCCTGTTCGGGACGAACAGGCTTAAGTGGAGGGTATTGTTACGATTGCAGAAAAATCTAGACGATTACAGAAAGATCTAAACGATTACGGTCACTTCCAGGAAAATAAAATCAACAAAACACAACAGAAAGTGAATGAAATGAATATTGTTGTTGTTGTTGTACATGTTCTTAGAATTAAGGTCTATTTGTTTTATGATTTTATGAATCAAATCAACGTAACGTAAAATAATCGAATATTCTAATATTTTCTCAAGGTTTCTAAAAAGTGACCGCGAAATTTCTAGAGGTTAGGCAGAATGTATATATAAGGAAATTACTTTTGCAGTTTTAAATTAGTTTTATTTTAAACCTGCGATAGTGAAGTTAAAATTATAAAAGTAATCTTTAAATTAGTTTTTGTAAAGTTATGAGTGTAATAAAGTTATAAGTGATATTAAGTAGAAATAATTTGTGTATTATTTTGAACGTTGTGTTACTGGAAATTTCTACAATAAACCATTGGAGTTTCTGAAGCTGTTGAAAGAATATTCTAGTTAGGAATATTGTTTGCTGTATTGTTTCCTGTTGTTGTGGAACAATTAAGGAGTTGAATACTTAATAAAACCTGGTGTTTGTGCTTACTAATCAGTGATCGAACTCAGAAGAGATTGGGAATTACGTTTGTCGAATTGTGAGTTAGGCCAGTTCGAAGTAAGGTTGATAAAAACGTAACATTATTATTACTATAATAACAAGCGAGCTATAATAATAAGCAAGAATTGGGTATTAGCCTGTTTGCCATCTTTTTTCCGAATAAATAAATAAAAATAAATAATAGCCGCGTTCAATTTGACTAAAGCAACTGAAACAACTGAAAAATTGTATGCAATTGTTGTTGTTTTTCCACTTATTTAAGTCAACCCTAACTAGATAATAAATGTTATCTCAATATTAAAAATTCACAAATTTACATACATTAAAAATTTATAAAATGGTAATTATTAATACATCGCGTCACACCATAAAATTCTTACTTACTCCATGATTTTTGTCCTAATGAAAAATAACTAAAGCACATGATATATATGCACTACACCCAATTACACAAAAGAAACGTCCCATTATAATAAATATACTTTTAAGAAACTTATTTTTAACATTTTTTTGGCGTTTTGAACATTTTAACACATTTTAAATTACATATTTTTAAAACACAATAAATTAATGCACCATAAATTAAATTTAGACACAAATTTAGTCAACAATAATAGAATTTAATAATTAAAGTTTATTTTTACACAAACACAATGAGTCAATCGAACAATGACAACTAATGTGATTTCTATTTTTTTGTTGCGTAACATATTTTCCTAATTTTACTGCGGTTATAATCAAGTAAGATCAACGTTTTAAAATGATGGTTTATATTATGTTAAAAAACAACATAACGAAAACGAAAAATTAAAAATTACTTCGTTTTTATAAATACGTTATAAAAAACAGTTTTTTTAAAGCGTAATGTTAACAGTATTTTGTAACTAAAATTCAACGTTATTTCGAAAGGTGTAATTAATATATCGCCAACGTTTTAAAGTGGCACTGAATACTTTGGTTATTATATTTTGGTTTAAATGTTGCCATGTAATAACATGTATCAAAATAACTTATTATCAACTGATTTATAACAAAAACTAAAAGTTATTTTATAACCTCGGTTATTTTTTGTTGCTTGGGATGTATTACATACAATTCCAAACCAACAACACATTTAGTGAAGATGATAAAATTCCAATACATATAATTTTAATATACAAATGTAGTTGTTTCAGGTTATACTATCTTTCTTACGTTATTTTTAATTTCATAAAAATTATGTTCAATAAAAAAACATTGATCAAAGCAAACTACCGTTTAAAACAATAGTTAAATAAAATTTTTCATGATGATTAATGTATTAATGCATAAAGGACAAACAGACGTACTTTCAAATTTATATATATTGAATATTTATTTATCATGATGACTCGAATGCAAATTGCAAAAGACAGTAGCTTTAAAAAACTGCGTTATAGATCAATTTTTTAAAATTCGTATAAAGAAATTTTTATTATTTTTATGAATTCAGAAATAAAAAAAAATAATTTTAATGGTATTTAATAAAAATTAAAAAAAAAATAAAAAATATGTATCACACCAGGGATTGAACTCACTACCTACAGCAGATCAGTCGAGCGCGACATCCACAACGCAATTTGAAACGTTAAGAAATGATAGATAGATTATTATTTATTATTATTTTTTTCTTTCACTTCAGAGCATGACGGATCAGCCTAACTTACTACCTACGGAAAAATCTGTGTGTGGTGCGCCAAAAGAAGTTTTCACTTCAAAAATTATTTGGTATTTTATATTTACTGTTACCAGGCGGTAGGCAGGTAAAATTTTACCTTTTATTGCTTTGATGTAATAAATTTATTATTTTAAAGCATAAATTTGTTTTGTATTGCCTGGTAGCAAGAAATATAAAATTTCGTTTTAGTTATTACTAAGAATTTCGAGTTTTGTTAGTGTCTTTTGTGTCCCCATTTTTTTACTATTCTCTTATCGTGCAAATGTTGCATGGAGCGTGTTTTTGTCACAGAGATGCCCCGTTTTTTTTGTACTGTGTAGTGTTGAAATTTAGGCCTGGTCGAATTTCAGTATCTATACCTGCAATGTCAAAGGGTAAGTCTTTGTCTCAACAACATGGCAGCAGAGTGAACCAACAGCTTAGCATTGACTTCACCAACATAAGAGGTCTCAATTCGAATCTAAACGAGGTTCATCACTACATCGAAAAAAATAAACATGACATATTGTTTCTTACCGAAACAATTGTCAGTGGCAAAGCATCGAAATTGGATCTCGATAAATACCGGATACCTAGTTACGAATTGGAACATTCCTTTTATAACAAGCAGGTGTCTGTGTATTTGTTCGATATTCACTTTCATGTATGCAGGGTTACCAGACGTCCCGATTTCGTCGGGACTGTCCCGATTTCAAACATTGATTCCCGCGTCCCGATTTTCTTCTATAAGTCCCGCAATGCGAATTAAATTCAACCTACAATGAGCACACACGATCGTCTTATGTAATTTTTGATTACTTCTTTACTCGACATTTTGTAATTCTAGGACGTTAGAATTTTTTAATCTCTGTGGGCATTAATACAAAAGCGTTTGCTAAAAAAATAAACTTATAATCTTTCCGCAAACACATATACTGCGGTCATATGATTCCTTGTAAAATATACTTTATTGCTTTGGCAAACATTTTTGTGATTCGAATTATTATTATTCAAACTATTGTTGTCTAAATATTTAATTGTTTTATTTAAACGTAAACAATTTAATAAGAAAGTTTTAATAATAAAATAAAATAAAGTTTTTTGAGGAGTTGTAAGTTAGGGAAGAGGAACCGAACCCAAGTGTCTGCAACCTACATAGCCTTACAATTTGTTTTAATTTTACGAAATAATGAATAAGATGAGACATTGAGATCATAGGTTCAGATCAAAATTCAACATTTTATGGTCAGAAAAAATTTCCAAAATGCTTGAGTGTAAGCAATGGACAGCTTAGGCGTTTACAAGAAGTGATATGCCTTCAATAACAAATGTTGGACTTTTAACACTATTAAAAGTAACAGACATGTATAAATTGTTGATACCCTAGGTGATATTGTAGAATTTGCAATTCGAGTAACAGACATGGATGTAATAAACATCAAATCAAAAAGTTTTATTTCTGACATGAAAAAAACCTACCTAGAATTCTTAAGAAATTGGTTAAATTTTTATAAAACTTCTATTTAATTTCTTAAAAATTATTTGTTTAATTTATTCGATACCGAATGTTAACCCGAAAGAATGTTAAGTTTAATGCCCAACGAACGGCAAAAATCATCGTACGTATATTAGAAAATATAAAAGTCCGTGCCGTGCTTATGGTGAAAAAAAATCGGGATAGGTTGCCGAAGATTTAAAAAGTCTTCTGATAAAATATCCACATGCTATTTTATTTTGTGTATTATTTACATATACATACAGTATTAAAATATTCACTGAAAACAAATTTCTTTTTCACCTTAAGAGCGGTTTATCGGTTTGGACAACCGAAAAGCGAGCTTTTTGTCTTAAATACGGAAACTTGCAAACGCTTTTTAGGTTCAACAAAACCATCTCTATATTTAAAAAGGAAACACAACTTTGATAGGTTTTTAACAACTAAACGGAGTATGTTTTGCAAATTTTTGAGTTTTAGCTTGAAATTAATTTTTTCGGCAAACGGCTGTAAAGTTTAACTTTACTGCCGCTAGGGAGTTAGTTAAAGTCTTACTTTTTTTACTGCGGCTGCAAAGGTAACGCCATTTTTATTTTATACTACGGCGGCTGTAAAGTAGCATTTATTATTTGTTATTTTGTTATTTTTTCAAACAAATTGTATAACTATGACAACAAAAAATAAGTTGATTCTCATTGGATTATGATATTTTGAATTATTGTATAGTCGGCTTAACAGTGAAAGAACGCATCTGAATTTTTTGCAATTTTGACTTGAAGGCGCCATCGACACAAATATGAGTTTTTATGATTTTTTTCCTATTTTGGATTGAATACATAATATTTCGAAATATATTTAAAAGCGTAATAATGCAAAAAAACGGCATGTTAATATGACGGTATGACAACAGTAATATGACAACAAAACATAAAACAGTTGCATTGGATAATGAAATTTTAGATTATTGTATAAATGGATACGTTCAGCCGACCTCAACAGTTGAGAAGTTGAGAAAGCGATCGCGTTCAGACGACATGTTGACTTTACGCTGGATGTCAGCAGTTGACAGTTTCTTAAAGCGGAATTTATTTATGCTTTCCAACTCAACTTTTGCTTTGACATGCGCAGAACTGATGTATTTTGACATTTAATGCATTTTGACATTTAAATACACAATTGCTGTTAAATAAAAACGCTGTAAATCAACAATGCGTTCAGAAATTTGACAACTGCTCACTCTCAACTGCTGAGAGCTTGAAGTTAGCTGCTAACGTCGGCTGAACGTACCTAATATGACAACAAAATAACAGCTATTTCAATTGGATTATGAAATTTTGAAAAATCTGCTTTGATAAAAAAATTTTATTCATACAAATTTAAATGTTTTTTCTCTTTTTTGGAAGTAATTATGACGATAAAAATTCATATTTATAAAAATTTTGATGTATTAATTTCATATTTATAAAAAACTATAGACTCAACACAAAAAGTTTCACTTTCGCTCCTAATTAATTGATAATGTACTATTATTAGCTAATTAAATTTCATTTTTTTAAATTTTAACTTTTTTGTCCCGACTTGGTCATTTCAAAATCTGGTAACCCTGCATGTATGAGAATTAAAGCCTCCCTTGTAAAAAAAAAATGATAGAAAACGATAGAAACCGATAGACCGTTTTCTATCGTTTCCTATGCGGTCTTTTATTCTTTTATTTAACATTATTTTATTTTCTGTTAATTCCTATCCGTTTTGATCGTTTCTTATCGTAAAAGCCGAATTTTAGTGCAATATCCTATCGTTTTGAATAGTTTTCAATGGGTTTTTTCACATTATTCTTTTTTGTTTATTCCTACCCTTTTTAATCGTTTCTTTTCGTAAAAGCCGAGTGTTAGTGTAATATCCTATCGTTTTGAATCGTTTTCAATGTGTTTTTCACATTATTTTTTTTTTGTTTATTGCAATATCCTATCGTTTTGAATCGTTTTCAATGGGTTTTTTTACATTATTTTTTTTTGTGTATTCCTATCCGTTTTAATCGTTTCTTATCGTAAAAGCCGAATTTTAGTGCAATATTCTATCGTTTCGAATCGTTTTCAATGGGTTATTTCACATTATTTTTTTTCTGTTAATTCCTATCGGTTTTAATCGTTTCTTATCGTAAAAGCCGAATTTTAGTGCAATATCCTATCGTTTTGAATCGTTTTCAAGCGGTTTTTTTACATTATTTTTTTTTTGTTTATTCCTATCCGTTTAAATCGTTTCTTATCGTAAAAGGCGAATTTTAGTACAATATTATAACAAAAATTATAACAAAATCAAAAATTGAAACTTTTTTCAAAATTCCAAAATTATTCCAAAAATTAGAATAAAATCAAATATTTAAGCTTTTTCTAAATTCTAGTAATATTCCAAAAATTCTTAAAAATTCAATCTTTTTCCAAAATTCTAAATATATTCCAAAAATTTTTACAAAATCAAAGATTGAAACTTTTTTCAAAATTCCAAAAATATTTCAAAAACTATAACAAATTCAAAAATTTCCATGTCACATTTACGTCACACAAAGTACAAACAGCTAAATTTTTTTTCCGAAAAATTGTCTAAAAAAGTAAATGAAAATCATTTTTTTGACATACTTGACAATCTTTTTTTGACAAACTTGCTTTTACAATTCTTTTTGACAAACTAACTTACAAAAAAACTTTTGACAAACGATAGAAAACGTTTAAAAACTTAGTTTTACCAAAAAATTTCAATCAAAAACTTCAGATTCAGAACGATTAACAACGATAGAAATTCTATCGTAAAAAACCCATTGAAACCAAATCTGAAATATCCCATAGGTGACGATAGATTCCGATTGGTTTGTTTTTCTTTAAAAAATTTCAATCGTAAATTTCAGATTCAAACCGATAGGAATCTTATGACGGAAAAATACGATAGGTTACGATTGGTTTTACATATGGAATGTACTATAGAAAACGTTTAAAAACTTGTTTAGTTCTACCAAAAAATTTCAGATTCAGAACGATTAACAACGATTAACAATTCTATCGTAAAAAACTCATTAACACCAAATCTGAAATATCCCATAGGCAGTGGCGTAGCTAGGGGGGGCGGGGGGCGGTCCGCCCCGGGTGTCACCCGCTTTGGGGTGACACCCGACCGTAAAGAACTGACACAAAGCATCACAATGTTTTCAACGATAAATCACTTAGAAACCATTTTAACCAGGTTATCCATATAATTTTAATTTATAAATTGTGATAACTTATAAATGTGTCCTATAAATGTGTTCTATTGGTTAAAAAAGAATCTATTCTACTTTTTCAAATTTTTGAGTTATTACGTGAAATAAAATTTTAACACAATTAATCGAATCAACATGTTGAGCATTGAATACCATCACCACAATTACTCAATAGCTTTGAATATTCTTATAGATACCATATTGACTTTTTTTAACTGTATATTATTTAGTTTGCAAGAATGATTCTTTAGCATTTTGTATAGGAAATGTGGTTTACGTCGATAATGTGGCACCCTGTGTCGATAGGGTGGCACCCTTGAGTTCTGTTCTATTCCAAAATTATGTCTCTATTCCAAAATTATTTCTAAAATATCAGCTTATCTTTACTACCTAATATATGTTTTACATTTCAAACAAATTAAATGCAAACACCTAAGGAAACAAATAAACAATCAAATCACCGTGTTTGTAAATGATCTCAAAATAATTTTTTTTCCTTTATCTTGAAACTCAATGAATAAATTGGAATAGATCGTTTTTCAATGGACACACAAATAATTACTGTGGAATAAAATCGCAGTTATGCAATTAATGCAGTTTTGCAAATTTTTATCGGTAGATACATACTCATACTGTTTGTTTTCAGTTTTATTTGAATTAAATGAAAGTTTATCATTTAAAATTACATTTTGTTGGGTTTTAAATCCCTTGTAAATTTCAAACTCATCAAGTGATTCTTTTAGAGATCCTTCGCTACATAAATGTAAAGCCTTCAATTTTTTTTAAAAGTGGTGTAGCTATTGTTATTAACTATGTTAATGGTTTGCAAAAATAGACTTTAAATTTTGTTTATTTTTCTTCTTAAGAAGGTATTCCTTAAATCAATCTTTAAAACATTTTCCGGTTTCCCCGATGTAAAATATTTCATAAAAATCACAATTAATTTTGCAAATTATTGAGCATGATTCTAATCGGATATTTAAGTTTGGTTTCAATTCTTTATATAAAATATCTTTTAGGATTTCATATTTATATTGTTTTAAATAGTTCCTTATAATATTAGGCATATGATTTGTATTTTGTATATTCCATTTTATCAAACATTATTTAATATAAGTTGTTACAAGGAAATTTAAATAAATTAATTTTCTTGGAGGTGTATTTACTCATTAACACAGTGTACTTATTATGAACTAGACTTATATGTATCTTACAAATATATTTAGAATTAATGCTTTGCTGATACCTATACTATAATTAAAAATATTTTTTTAGATTTCGTTTAGCGAATACCCTAAAAAATAAATATGCTACGAGGAGTTCATACTTCTTAAAGAAAAAGTGGGTTCCAGCAGAGAAAGACCAAACAGGCTAAAATAGATGCAGTTCAGAGCATATCTGGATCCATCTATAAATGTGTTACAAAACCCGATGAACACCCGAACCCAAAGAACACATTTTGAATTTGGAGGTAAATGGTAAATCACCAAAAGTATCCTATTTGTCACCATATCAGGTGATCACAAAATGAGTTCATAAATGTTTTAGCGAACCACGTAAAGTTTAAGCTTGTCAACGAAATTAAATCGGTTTAATATTTTGGAATTTTTTTTTTTTTTTTAATAAAATGTGTTGTGTAATAGGGTTTAGAATATGTGTCACAACAACACATAAATACCTTTTAAGACCTAGGTCTAGACCTGGGTCCCACAACTACTGGCGTTCTGAGGTGTAGATTAACGCTTTTTTTAAACATCTGTGGGTTGAAGCCACCTAACTAAGCCACCAGACTAAGTGTTCCGGCAAACTATTCCATTTGTACGCAGTTCGGACAAAGAAGTCTCTCTGCGATCTGCCAGTATGACAGCGCAGGATCTTTACCGTTTCACTGGTTGCGGCAGCCAATTGCCGAGTGGAACGGGGGTAAGAATAAGTTCGAGGCATGATGCCGCTGATTTCATCTGAGCACTGCTGATGACGATATTTGTAAAAAACAACGAGGTCAGCAACAGTGCGACGATGTTGTAGGGAATCAAGTTTTGATGTCAAAGTTCGATCACCTACAATTCGTATAGCTCGCTTTTGAACAGAGTCCAAGAGGGCCAAGATGGAAACAGAGGCAGCATCCCAAACTTGACAGCAGTACTCCATACAGGGACGAATATAGGACTTATAAACATGAAGCAATTGGTATGGAGTGAAAAATGTTTTGCATCTATTTAGGAGGCCGAGTTTTTTAGACGCGCTTTTTGCCATCGCCATTACATGATCGTTCCAGAGTAGGTCATTTGAAACTGTGACACCCAATAAATGAATGTTTTTACATTCACCTATTGGTTCATCACACATACTAAATAAAATATCTTTGGGGAACTCGGTGTTTAATCTGGAAACAATCAACAGCTGTGTTTTGGTGGAGTTGAAATTGACAAGGTTTTGGTCACCCCAGTCGGCGACTTTATTCAGGTCTTGGTTCACGTTTATGGCAGCGTCTCTCCGGGTAGAATTAATTCGTTCGTGCATTTTACCTTTTGAAGGAAGGGGCTCGAACGACTTGTGCAGAGTACTATCATCTGCAAAACTATTTATTGGGTTACTGGTGATTTTCAACAATTCGTTGATATAAATCAAAAATAGGGTTGGGGACAATACTGAGCCTTGGGGTACACCAGCGTTAATTAGTTTAGACTCAGAAGAAAATCCGTCTAAGGTTACCGAAATGTATCGGTTGGATAGAAAATTTTGAATCAGCTTCACAACATTGGGATGAAAACCGTACGCAACGAGCTTGTTGATTAAGTTGGCATGCCAGACTCGATCGAATGCCTTGGAGATGTCTAAAGCGATAACGTATGTTTCACCACCTTTATCAAGTATGCTGTTCCAACAATGCGCTACATAGTTTAATAGATCGGTAGTTAATCTTTTGTTTCAAAAACCGTATTGGCTGTCGGATATTAAATGATTTTCTTCCAGAAATTTTGAAATATGTGTATTAATATAATGCTCATAGACTTTGGATAGGACCGATAGTAAAGCTATTGGCCTATAATTTGAGATATCGGATTTTCGTCCCTTTTTGGGGACGGGCTGGACATTTGCCAACTTCCAGCACGAGGGAAATATACCAGATTTGTAGGATTGGTAGAATATTTTAGTTAAAGTTGGTGCAAGTTCTTTGGAAAAGGTTTTTAAAATAATGGGTGGAATATTGTCCATTCCTGATGCTTTGTTGATGTTTAACCCCTTTAAGGTTTGAAGTGAAGTTCATTCATATTAACTCCTGAAGACTGGATTTGGGGTATTTCTTTAGGAGTTTCCAAAACAGTGGAGTTCAGAGCAAAGCGTTCAGCGAACAAGTTAGCTTTTCTTGCGGGATCATTGACGATTAAATCACCATCAATAATAGGGGGAATAGAAAATTTTGTACCAGAATTTAAAGAATTAATGGCACTGTAGAAACTCTTGTCAGAAACAGACATAGACGTAAGTTTTGAGGCTTTCGCTCTGTCAATTTCGGACTTTTCGTTTGAGATAATCTGATTAGATATTTTGTTGGCCTTCAGATATTGGGATCGATTAGTGGGAGTTTTGTTGAATCCAAATATTAAATGATCTACGTTTGTTTCTAAATGCCGTTTTGGCAGCTTTCGAATACAAGTATTTTTGTTTGGGTTTCACTATGGAGAAAGGGACAAATTTATTGATAGCAAATTGGATGGTTTCTGTAAAGTTTTGAGCAGAAACATTTACATTGTCAGTGTAAAAACAATGACGGTCGAAAGGGAAACCATGGAAAAAATTTTGAAGACCACTCTTATCCATTTTTGAGTAGTGAAATATTTTACGGGGTTTGGTAGCTGTAGTTTTAAGTAAATCAGTTTTGATAACTGATGAGATTAAATAATGATCAGAATTTCCAATACTACCTTTCGCGACATCGACACTCGTAATATCTGGCATTGTGGTAAGATAGAGATCTAAAAGAAAACTATTATCACCGCCATTACGGGGAGTGAAAGTCGGGCTTTTAACAATTTGGAATAGGCCCTGAGACGCGGCAAAAATTTCTGCCAGTTTTCCACTATTGTCAACATCGTCGGTCGATTTGGAGAATTCCAACCATGATTTGTTGTGGACATTGAAGTCACCGGTAACGATAACTTCACAATTAGGGGACTTTGCTCTAATCTCGTCCATAATTTTTGTCAGTATATTAAAAAAGTTTGGGTTACGTTTGTTGGGGGACCGGTATAAAGCTATTGTAAAAAAAGTCATTTCTGGAAGACAAATCTTTAAAACCATTGTATTGAAGCCGTCACCGTGTTTGTTATTGTTAATTGTTAATTGTTAAATTATTGTTAATTATGTTTGATAGCACACCTGACATTTCACATATTGATCAAATATCAGAAGTGATTCGTTATGTGTAAATTGATGGTAGAAAAGTGGAAATCAAGGAAGTATTCCTTGGATTTTTTCCTCTACATGGAAAAACAGCCGCTGATTTAAGCGATGAAATTCTTACACTGAAAAAATAATTGAATTAATGACAACCTCATCTCGAAGTTGGCAGTTTATTATTCATGCAAAGAAAAGATATTTACAAACAATTTCACCGTGATTGGGACAACTACTTAGTACTCAGTAACATTGTCCTGACAACAGAATGAGGTTTATTTAAAAAATAAAGTGTTATATCCTTATATTGGATGCAAGTTCATGTAGTTCAATAAAGTTAATAGCTATTTCCATGAAAACATATTTCTTTGGCCTTATATCATGAATTTTTCATTTTAAAATTTAAGTATTTGAGATTAATTGAACTATATTTTATTTTCACATAAATATTTCATGTGATTGCCGGCTTATAATTGTACAGTTGTTGAATCAATCTCGTAGTTCGATTCGCAATATCTGGCCGCACGGTGAGGTTGAGACAACTGCATTACGATTGGAAATAGGTCATGTTTTTTTCAGTGTAAAAATCTTAAAAATGACGGTATAGATGTTATGAATTGTCGTTCCCAAGGTTATGATAATGCAGCTGTCATGAGTATGTAGCAGACTTAACGGTAATCTGATTAACTTCCGAAAAAGTAAAACAGAAGTGCCATCAAATCTACTAAAGATTTATCCATCTGACTGTTTCACTGATCGCTCGATTTGCCGACTAAGCATCAGGGTGTTATGGCGTGGATTTTCAGTGAGCCAGAGGATCTAGATAGAGCGATACATTAACAAAGAAACCAGACAATAGTAGCTTTTCACACTCACAACTCCCTAGAAGCCATCCTTTATCTCATTGACACAACTTAGGACATATCAAATTTATTCGCTTGACAAATGTAAAACAAAACAATCAAAAGAAACAGTTTCATATAATAAATAAAAAAAAACTTACTTTTTATTGCTAAGATCGTTTTTTTCCAATCTTTCAAAAATTTAATTTGTTTTTATTTAAAGCAAATTTGTGAAAACTAAAACTTAACTAAATTAATAACTAAACTAAACTTATTTAAATTTTTATTAATATTAGAGTTAATTAATTTTGTTTTTTTTCTCTTTTTAATAACGGACAAAACATACATCAATAATAATTTTTTTTTGTTGCAATTTTTTTATTTTTCTGTTATCTTTTATATTAAAATTTTTTTTTTTTGTTTAATATATTTTTTTCTTTGATTATTTTTTTCACGTATTTTGTATATCTTTTCTTTAAACAATGTGAAACACTATCTATGCACTATCATCACTAACATTTTTTTCGTAATGTAGCAGTACGTGGCTGGTGGAATTTGCACTGCATGTATACATAATACGGCCTTCATAACAACAACAATTACATATAACTCTTCTGTAATCTGTTTTGTCTATTCCATCAAACAATACGGCCTTCATAACAACAACAATTACATATAACTTTTTTGTAATCTGTTTTGTCTATTCCATCAAATAAATCCGCAGTTTATCAATTAATAATTAATCCTTATAGCAAATGGTATTCCAAACATTACTTCGTATTACACTAAACTAATTAATTGTACTCTTAGCATTAATTAATTTAAGAAATTTTAAATTCAAATTTTTCGAGCTTTGATAAAAAAAATCAAAATAACTAAATGAATCCCGAAACATACTGCAACGTATCTATATACACGAAACTAATGAATTGTACTCTTAACATTAATTTAATATAAGAAATTTAAATCCAAATTTTCCGAGCTTTGATTAAAAACTCAAAATAACTAAATGAACCCCGAAACATTCTGAAACGTATCTATATATACCTTCAAAACAAAAAAAAATTAAACTTGAAAAAAAAATTAAATTTTGAAAAAAAAGTTAATAAAATTACAAATAAACTTGTATATGTAAATTTTTATCCATAAAAAAATTAAGAATATAACGCAGTGGCGTTACAATGTGTTGCGAAGTAGGAATTATAATATGTATCTCATCACAACATTACATAAGAAGCTTTTAGAAGCTAGAAGAATATAACGCAGTGGCGTTACAAAACGTGTGGACGACTCACAACCCTGAGAAAGTCTCAGTCGGGCTTTTTGCTGAATAAATAGATGGTAAAAGAAAATTACATCCATTCACTCAAATTTATGTTCGGATATCTTTTACATGAAAAGGGCCTATCATTTTTCCTTGCTGATTTTTAACGTTATAAGCGACGTTGCCAACCTTTGATATGATAGTACAAGGTATAAATTTAGGGGATAATTTAGAAGCAAATTTATTGCTGGCATCACTCTGAGCAAAAGATCTAACATAAACTGACTGACCAATAGAAAAGTCACGATTTCTTGAACGTAAATTATAATATTTAGCGGATTTTTCATAAGCATTCCGTAGATGCAGCTTAACTTGCTCTCGAATTAAACCTAAACGATCTGGTTTTGATAAAACATAAATTTCGTTTTCGTCACCACGAAATAATAACCTTCGTAAGTTGTAATCAGTTCCATGTAATGTCATATGCTGACCAAACGCCAGATAGTGTGGCGAGTGTTTTGTGGAATCATGCACCACATTTCGAATAGCTGCCGCTATTTCGTGGATATGAACATCCCAGTCGGTATGACTAGAATCTCCAATGTATGACCGGACGGCTGATAGTATGGTCCTATTTACACGTTCAGACGCATTGCTCTGTGGTGAATATACCGGCGTTCGTATATGACTCACTCCATATTTGATCAAAAGATTTTTAAACAATTTGGAAACGAACTGCTTGCCATTATCGCTTAGTATGAACTCGGGTACTGAAAACATCATGAATATCTCATTTTCCAAAAAAGTACAAATCAGAGAAGCTGAGGCTTCTCGAAGTGGCTTTAGCACAACAAATTTAGAAAAGTGGTCGAGCACAATTAAAATAAAAGAGTTTCCGCGCTTCGATCTAGGGTACGGTCCTAATAAATCTATGTACAACCTCTGAAAAGGTCGATCAGATTGAAACTGTTTTCCCATTTCAGGTCTGGTACAATAATTAACAGGCTTATTAATTTTGCATGTTTGACATTTACCTACGAACTCTCTGACATCGTGAGTCATTTTCGGCCAGTAAAATTGACGTCGTAGTCTCTCGAGGGTCTTTGCTGTTCCCATATGTGCAGCTGATGGTGGAACATGTGCTTGTTCAACTAAAGAATGAGTGAGTTGGTTTGGAACATACAATTTCCAAGATGGTATATCCGATTCTATATATTGAGTCCCGACAGTAGGTAGAAAAAGCAGCTTATTCTCTTGTACTGAAAAGTTACAACAATCTGTCCCCAATTTTTGTATTTTAGTGATTTGGTCTTGGTATTCTGGTGAATCAAAAGCCGATGAATCCAGATCTATATGAAGCGGCTCTACATTGATCGGTGTTGTTAAAGGTTTAGGTATAATGGAACCATTAGCAAGTGATGACAATTGTAGTTCTTCACAAAAAACACGAGATAGCGCATCTGGTACGATATTCACAGAACCTTTTCTATATCCGATTTCGAAATCAAAAGATTGGAGCTTTAAGCTCCATCTTGCTAAACGCCCGGTTAACTCCTTCTGAGTCATAAACCATCGCAAGCTTGCGTGATCTGTGTATATCGTAAAACGATATCCTTCTATATAAGGCCTAAACTTTTTTATACTTACCACCGCAGCATAACATTCCAACTCCGTAATCGAATAATTCCGCTGTGAGGAATTTAACTTTTTAGAAACGTATGCAATCGGACGTTCTGCTCCTTCTGCGTCGATTTGAAAAAGAACACTTCCAATACCAGTGGTACTAGCATCACATTGTATGTAAAATGGATGTGTAAAATCTGGATTTGTGAGTACAGGTGCTGTTACTAAAGCACGCTTAAGATTATTGAATGCACAATTCGCTGCATTAGACCAATTGATCTTGGTACCTTTTTTTGTTAAATCGGTCAAAGGAGCGGAGATTGTTGCAAAATTGGCGATAAAACGTCGATACCAACCGCACATACCCATGAAACGCCGAATCTGTTTTGTAGTCTTAGGAATTGGATATAATTCAATTGCTTTGATTTTTTCAGGATCGGTACGTAACGTACCGTTACCTACTAAATATCCTAAATATTTTGTTTCCTTTAATAAAAATCTACTTTTCTCAACGTTAATTGTCAACCCTGCTTTTCTCAGTAAATCGGCAACTTTACGAAGTAATGCTAAATGCTCATTCATGGATGCAGAAGTAATTAACAAGTCATCCAAATAAACAAATACTCTGTCGTGTAGTTGATATGGTATTACCCGGTGCATAAGCCGACACATGGTTTGTGGGGCATTGCACAACCCAAATGGCATGACTGTAAATTGATATAGGGGTCTTCCAGGTACCGTAAAAGCAGTTTTGTCTCTTGATTGGGGATCTAGAGGAATTTGCCAAAAGGCGTCCTTAAGATCGATACTTGAAATAAATCGTGTTTGATCGAGTCGACCCAATAACCCATCAATAAGAGGCAAAGGATAAGCATCCTTGGTGGTGACTTTGTTTAGTTCTCTAGCATCAAGACACATACGAACTTTACCATTACTTTTTCGTACCAACGTGACTGGCGAGCACCAAGCACTGTGACTTTCTTCTATAACACCTAAATCCAACATTCTGTCTAATTCATCATACATTAGCTTTTGTATGCCGGTGATACAGCGTAGAATCGCTGTTTGATTGGCTTAGCAGATCCTATGTCAATTGAGTGTGTTAGAAGGTCTGTTTTTCCAAGCCCCAATACCGTGAATGAAGGAAAACTTTCTTTTATGTTGTCAAGTTCTGCTTGTTCTTTCGGCAACAAATTGTGGTAGGCGGATGTGTCTTCTTTAGCATTAGTGATTGATATTGATGATATTGTAGGACTAATTCCAAATGCACTCCAAAAATCTATTCCTAAATAAAGGTTTTGTTCCAAAGATGGAGCAATATACAATTTAATCATTCGCGTTTCTTCATTAAATTGAACTTTTGCATATGAACCCAAAAATTCTTTGACGCTGTCCACTAGCCGTGTTTAAGTATGATGGAAAGTTGTAAAATCTTGTAGATGTTTTGTTTAAATAGATTTCTGATCCAGCACCTAAAACGCTAATAGTAGCCCCACTATCTAACAAGCCTTTAAATTTAGTTCCGTTAACTATGACATCAGCATATGGTCTCTTGTCTTTCCAGTCAGTATTAATGACCGATGAAACGATGTTGGATTTGTTGGTTTTTCTTAGGTTCCAGTATGTTTGAGTTCATAATTTACGTTTGGAATTATTAAATCGTGTATATGGAATGCTCGTCAAAACGGATTTGCTATTGGCTAACGGGTTTTGTTTATTAGTAGGAGATTCAGTAGAAAAGTATGATTCTGAAGAGTTGATTGAACATGTTTCCAATTCTTTTATATTGGTGGTTTGCGTAGATTTGCAGCGTACGTCTTCATTCCACTGGGAGGTTGGGTCCTCGGGGTGCTGTGATTCCCAGATATCCACTGCCCCCTTGCTCTGTTTTCCGAACAGCGTGGGCATGCTGGAGCTATTGTGTCTTTTAGTCCACATACATAGCAAAACCAACCAGTAACTGGCAGGCGACACTCAGTAAAAGCATGACCAATTTGAGAACAATTGAAACATATGACGTTCTGTTCAGCAGTTTTATTTACTTGTGAGGTAGGGTTCAAATTCGATCGGTTGATTGTTTCGACTTGCGTGTTAGAAAACTGATCAACCAAGTGTCTATCTCTGTCAATAGCCATGGTATTATTATTGTTTAAAGCACAATCTAAAGAATTAACTCTTCTAGAGCTCAGATATCTATCGTTTTCGTAGGTATTATTCACACGTCGATTAGGTGCAAAATTATCTGGATCTACTTTGAGATTAGTCCATGTAGTTTCCCAGCTAGTGCAGCTGCTAATCAATTCACCTAAACTATCAAAATGGCGGTCGGTTAATTGGTACTGGAGACCGGGTCTCATATTTTTGCGTAATATTTTAATAAGTTGTTTATCGGGATAAGATGTAGTTAATTGCAGAGTTAAACGAAATATATGCTGATAAAAGTCTAAAAATGATTCGTTAGGAAGCTGCTTACGAGATTCAATTTTATTCTCTATTTCTGCGTCTGGTCGTCTAATTTTGAATCTTTCTGACATTTTGTTTCTAAGGTCAAACCAGTTAGTGTTGGGGTTCTGTTGACGAAATGACCAGTACCAATGCCAAGCTACATCTTTAAGGACAAAACTAACTTCGGTCAGTAGTGTAGCAGGTGTGAGGTTCATCGCATGAGCTAATGTTTCCAATTGGAATAAAAAAAAATTGATTGAAATGCCATTAGGAGAACCATCAAAAGACAATCCACTTCTGGACAATCCACGATGTTCAGGTATGTATTTTATTTCCGCAGATCTTGATGGAATATAACTACTAGGATTTGGAAGATAATTAGAAGCACCATAAGTAAATACTGGGTTAGAAGAATGCAATACGTATTGGTAACAGTAATTTATTGATTATTTGAATTGCAGATTATCAGCTTAAGGATATCTAGTTTATCAGTTTGAATCACGGGTTGATGGTCTGTAGTTATTATTCTCAATTCTACTGTTAGGTTTTATTTATCATTCTAGTTTAACAGGTTCCTAAGTCCAGTAATGAACCAATCGTTGTAAAATATATTTTGGGCGCCACTGTAGCAGACTTAACGGTAATCTGATTAACTTCCGAAAAAGTAAAACAGAAGTGCCATCAAATCTACTAAAGATTTATCCATCTGACTGTTTCACTGATCGCTCGATTTGCCGACTAAGCATCAGGGTGTTATGGCGTGGATTTTCAGTGAGCCAGAGGATCTAGATAGAGCGATACATTAACAAAGAAACCAGACAATAGTAGCTTTTCACACTCACAACTCCCCAGAAGCCATCCTTTATCTCATTGACACAACTTAGGACATATCAAATTTATTCGCTTGACAAATGTAAAACAAAACAATCAAAAGAAACAGTTTCATATAATAAATAAAAAAAAACTTACTTTTTATTGCTAAGATCGTTTTTTTCCAATCTTTCAAAAATTTAATTTGTTTTTATTTAAAGCAAATTTGTGAAAACTAAAACTTAACTAAATTAATAACTAAACTAAACTTATTTAAATTTTTATTAATATTAGAGTTAATTAATTTTGTTTTTTTTCTCTTTTTAATAACGGACAAAACATACATCAATAATAATTTTTTTTTGTTGCAATTTTTTTATTTTTCTGTTATCTTTTATATTAAAATTTTTTTTTTTTGTTTAATATATTTTTTTCTTTGATTATTTTTTTCACGTATTTTGTATATCTTTTCTTTAAACAATGTGAAACACTATCTATGCACTATCATCACTAACATTTTTTTCGTAATGTAGCAGTACGTGGCTGGTGGAATTTGCACTGCATGTTTACATAATACGGCCTTCATAACAACAACAATTACATATAACTCTTCTGTAATCTGTTTTGTCTATTCCATCAAACAATACGGCCTTCATAACAACAACAATTACATATAACTTTTTTGTAATCTGTTTTGTCTATTCCATCAAATAAATCCGCAGTTTATCAATTAATAATTAATCCTTATAGCAAATGGTATTCCAAACATTACTTCGTATTACACTAAACTAATTAATTGTACTCTTAGCATTAATTAATTTAAGAAATTTTAAATTCAAATTTTTCGAGCTTTGATAAAAAAAATCAAAATAACTAAATGAATCCCGAAACATACTGCAACGTATCTATATACACGAAACTAATGAATTGTACTCTTAACATTAATTTAATATAAGAAATTTAAATCCAAATTTTCCGAGCTTTGATTAAAAACTCAAAATAACTAAATGAACCCCGAAACATTCTGAAACGTATCTATATATACCTTCAAAACAAAAAAAAATTAAACTTGAAAAAAAAATTAAATTTTGAAAAAAAAGTTAATAAAATTACAAATAAACTTGTATATGTAAATTTTTATCCATAAAAAAATTAAGAATATAACGCAGTGGCGTTACAATGTGTTGCGAAGTAGGAATTATAATATGTATCTCATCACAACATTACATAAGAAGCTTTTAGAAGCTAGAAGAATATAACGCAGTGGCGTTACAAAACGTGTGGACGACTCACAACCCTGAGAAAGTCTCAGTCGGGCTTTTTGCTGAATAAATAGATGGTAAAAGAAAATTACATCCATTCACTCAAATTTATGTTCGGATATCTTTTACATGAAAAGGGCCTATCATTTTTCCTTGCTGATTTTTAACGTTATAAGCGACGTTGCCAACCTTTGATATGATAGTACAAGGTATAAATTTAGGGGATAATTTAGAAGCAAATTTATTGCTGGCATCACTCTGAGCAAAAGATCTAACATAAACTGACTGACCAATAGAAAAGTCACGATTTCTTGAACGTAAATTATAATATTTAGCGGATTTTTCATAAGCATTCCGTAGATGCAGCTTAACTTGCTCTCGAATTAAACCTAAACGATCTGGTTTTGATAAAACATAAATTTCGTTTTCGTCACCACGAAATAATAACCTTCGTAAGTTGTAATCAGTTCCATGTAATGTCATATGCTGACCAAACGCCAGATAGTGTGGGGAGTGTTTTGTGGAATCATGCACCACATTTCGAATAGCTGCCGCTATTTCGTGGATATGAACATCCCAGTCGGTATGACTAGAATCTCCAATGTATGACCGGACGGCTGATAGTATGGTCCTATTTACACGTTCAGACGCATTGCTCTGTGGTGAATATACCGGCGTTCGTATATGACTCACTCCATATTTGATCAAAAGATTTTTAAACAATTTGGAAACGAACTGCTTGCCATTATCGCTTAGTATGAACTCGGGTACTGAAAACATCATGAATATCTCATTTTCCAAAAAAGTACAAATCAGAGAAGCTGAGGCTTCTCGAAGTGGCTTTAGCACAACAAATTTAGAAAAGTGGTCGAGCACAATTAAAATAAAAGAGTTTCCGCGCTTCGATCTAGGGTACGGTCCTAATAAATCTATGTACAACCTCTGAAAAGGTCGATCAGATTGAAACTGTTTTCCCATTTCAGGTCTGGTACAATAATTAACAGGCTTATTAATTTTGCATGTTTGACATTGTTGACGATGGACAGATTTGCCTAAAAATAAAAGAACAATAATAATAGTCGAAAAGGTCATATTCATAAATACTTAGCACTGTCCTTCGTCAAAGTATTCTCGGCGATGCTGTTCCAGTCATTATTGTTGCGGCTGCTAGTTTTAGTCTGAAAAAAGGAAAACAAAATCATTTAATTAATATTTATCAATGTTTGTTAAAATAAAACTTAATTTAATGCGCTCATACGTCCCAAAAATCACGACAGGCAAATCAATCACTAATCTGAAAAGAAATCAAATTCAATTTTATTCAAACAAATAATTAAAATTCAAAATTTGTTTAACTAACCTTGGGTTTGTTGTTTGTTTTGGTTGAGTATGTCATTCTGACATTTAAACATAACAAACTTTTGTCGATGTAGCAGTCAACATCAAATAATTTTCACGCGCCGATAATGCAGTTTTCTTCGAACTAATTCCAATAGTTGATGTTGGCGTTGCTAGCGGGAAAAGGTTGGATTGGTTTTGTTATTTAATTGGTGATTTTTGAGACGGGGCCTCTCTTCTTCGTTTTTTAGTCTTCTTGTCAAGTTGATCGAACTTGCTAGAAAATTCAATGTGTTTTTTAATTAAATAAGATTAAATTCAGAATATTGTGTATAAATATTTTACGCATTTTCAAATAAAGTTTAAAACAAATTTTAAAAGTTGAGTTGAATTATTTCATCAGTGAAATGTTAAACTAAAAATAAAACTATATTATGGTGACAACAACAACGCTGAACAGTTTTTCATAACGCTGTGATTTGGAACCTGGCACGTAAATTTATATATAAAAACGTGCCAGGAATAAGGTACGTACATAAAAACTAAAAATTTACAACCGCTTGGCAGTATAACAGTCATATTTTTCTTTTGGTTTACATTTTTGGCGGTTATTGTGGAGTCGCATATGAAAATAAAATTATTCAGAAGAATCAGAATTATCTACAACAAGCGACAACAGCCTGCAGATCAACGAGGGAGGTTTAATTAGAAAGGAATATCCATTGAACCTGTGTAGGCACGTACATATATTAAATCAATAATTACTCCAGTCTACATATTCATCGAGAACGTGCGTTTGTGTAGGCACGTATATATATTCAATTCATCGAGAACGTGCTTTTGTGTAGGCACGTATATATATTAAATCAATAATTACTCCAGTCCACATATACATCGATAACGTGCTTTTGTGTAGGCACGTACATATATTAATTCAATAATTACTCCAGTCTACATATACATCGAGAACGTGCTTTTGTGTAGGCACGTACATATATTAAATCAATAATTACTCCAGTCTACATATTCATCGAGAACGTGCGTTTGTGTAGGCACGTATATGTATTAAATTGATAATTATTCCAGTCTACATATTCATCGAGAACGTGCTTTTGTGTAGGCACGTACATGTATTAAATCAATAATTACTCCAGTCTACATATTCATCGAGAACGTGCTTTTGTGTAGGCACGTACATGCATTAAATCAATAATTACTCTAGTCTTCATATTCATCGAGATCGTGCCTTTGTGTAGGCACGTACATATATTAAATCAATAATTACTCTAGTCTGCATATTCATCGAGAACGTGCGTTTGTGTAGGCACGTACATATATTAAATTGATAATTACTCCAGTCTACATATTCATCGAGAACGTGCGTTTGTGTAGGCACGTGTATATATTAAATCAATAATTACTCCAGTCCACATATACATCGAGAACGTGCTTTTGTGTAGGCACGTACATATATTAAATCAATAATTACTCCAGTCTACATATTCATCGAGAACGTGCTTTTGTGTAGGCACGTATATATATTGAACCAACATTAGTTCCAGTTTGCATAGTCGTCAAGAACGCGCTTTTGTCTAGGCACGTATATAATAATCAGCATATTCTTCAAGGTGTGCTTTTGTGTAGGCACGCGTTATTTCAAGATCACCTATCATCGTTGTGCTATCCAGCTTGTCAGGCCTCTGACTTTTTTGTAACATCGATCATCAAATCAAAAATCAACTTAATACAGTCCACTGCCAGTCAGAGGCGCTAACATTTTGGTCCTTCGAGCCGGATTTTACGCCAGAACGGGAACATCATCGTCAGGAATCTGGTCACAAAACAAAACTATAGTCCAGCACCGAATGTAGTACCAGGTATTTTTTAAGAAAAGTAGTTTTAGCCTTAGTTATTAAATTATTTACATACTCCTTGAATATAATTGCTAGTTATCTCAAATTAAACACAAAAAGTTAATCAATTATTAAATTTAACAATTTTACACAAAAGGTTTATTTTAAAAAAAAACAACTTCTTAATATTGATTGTCCACAAAATTAGTGTTTTTCAAACAATCTTTAATATTACTTTCAAAAGTTGTATATTACAATCATTTTTGATATAAAAACCGATACACCTTTGCATCTTGGCGTAGTGGTGGGTATCAATGGTCTTTTTGTCGTCGGTGAGGGGTTAAACCAAGTTCACAGTACGTGCTTCAAACATTGTCAATTTGTATTTTAAAACCAGTTTAAATCCGAGTCCGAAATCTACTCACTGTCTCATTTACTCTCCTTAGCGCTATATTCCAACCAGCATTATGGCTGAATTAGAACTCCTCAAAAAGCAGCGAGCTGCATTCAAGGGCCAATTGACCAATTTTAAGACCCAAGTTCCAACTGCTGAGTCATTTGGAGCAGTCGAAGTTCTTCTTAGTCGGCTTCAACGTGTTTACGACAAGTATGACGGTGTCCAGTCAAAAATTGAGATATTAGATGAATTTGCTACTCCTGATCGCTCTGGCTTTGAGGAAGAGTATAGTAAGTTAGAGATCGTGTTGAGAGACAAATTGCACGACCTCAAAAAGTCGGAAGACAGTTCTCTGTCAACCTCATTTCACAATACGTCTCAGCATGAGTTAAATCCTACTACCAATGTCTCTGCCGGAGTTAGACTTCCAGAGCTTACACTGCCGTTCTTTAGTGGTTTGGAATCGGAGTGGTTATCGTTTCGCGACATTTTTCTTGATTTAATCCACTCGAAGGCTTTAGATGAAACAGTTAAGTTCTTATATTTAATCTCAAGTATTCGAGCAGGGTCTGCGTTTGCACTAATCGAGAGTCTTCCCGTAACTGCGGCCAACTACACTGTAGCTTGGAAATTATTGTGCGACAAATATAATAACGAAATTTCGATTCAACGGCACCATACCCGGGAACTCTATGACGCCCGAACTCCTCAGGAGCACTCAGCTAAAGCTCTCCAAATGTTTGTTGAGAAGATCTTCAAACATTATAATGCATTAAAATCCCTAAAGGTAGCTGTTTCTGAATGGGATTTAATTCTAGTTCACCACCTGATTCAACGATTGGACACGGCATCTAGGGTCCATGTGGTAAAACACACCAAGCCAAATGATTTGCTTCGGTTTGACGAATTAATCCAACTGTTGCGTAACCGAGTGAGAGTGCTCGAGACATTAGCATCTACATCAGCTCACACTCATTCTCGAGTGAATAAGTCATACAAACCAGTCACTCTAAATGTCACTCATGCACCGCCGGCAAGTTCATCCGAAAAATGTAGTTGTTGCTTGGGAAACCATTTGTTGGCTCATTGTCCAGAATTCTCCAGCACTAAATTCACGCCAAGATCCAGATATGATTTTATCAAGAATCGCCGTCTTTGTGGAAATTGTTTACGAGATCGTCATCCTCTTAGTGAATGTCGTCAACCGCCGTGTCAAACGTGCGCACTCAAACACCATACATTATTACATTTCGAACGCAGCAGTCAATTGCCGGAGGTTAAACTGCAACCAGTTGTAGCTAACTGTTCCGAATTTCAGTCACTCAATAATGATTGCAGTGAAGCGACGTGTGCTGCGGGAACCAGTCTGAAAGTCTCATCAGAGACTACATCAACCAAGTTCAGCAAGGTCATTCTTATCGGCACTGCTTTAGTACGAGCATCAGTTAATGATGGCATCCAACTCCTATGCAGAGCTCTATTAGACAGCGGCTCAACAATGAATTTTGTTACTACACAAACATGCAAATTGTTACAGGCACGTAAACACGTCACATCTAAAACTATTACCGGTATTGCTGGATCACAAACATTGATCAGACACAAAATCTATTTAAAAATCTCTTCGTGTGTCTCGACCTTTGCTACGACGTTAAAATGTTATGTTCTCCCCACCATTACCCATGAAATACCTTCTACAAGAGTTATGCTTCCCAAGCTAACCTTACCTGATCATATAAAATTGGCCGACCCTCACTTTAATGTACCAAATCGGATCGACATCCTGTTGGGTGCTGAGATTTATCATTGTCTTTTCAAGGGGTCATCAATTCAACTACATCGCGACTTACCTCCATTTTACGAATCTGAATTGGGTTACGTGGTTAGTGGCAAGACGAACATTTCACATACTGCAAAGACTCAGTCTCAGTCTCACATAGCTTTGTGCAGCATTCAATCCCTCGAAGCTCAACTAAAACGGTTTTGGGAATTGGAATCAGTATCGTCTAAACCTGTGTGGTCTAAAGAAGAAATTTCTTGTGAATCTCATTTCAAGGAAAATGTCGAGAGATCTGTAGATGGCCGGTACACCGTCGCACTTCCTACAAATCCAAAATTGAACCAACTAGGTTCATCCGACCTGTCAGCGCGTCGTCAGTTTTATGCCCTAGAAACTCGTTTGCAGGGAAAACCTGAAATCTACGCTCAATATCAAGATTTTATGAATGAATACCATCTGTTGGGACATATGACCGCTGCACTAAACGACAGAGGTAACTGCAATTTCTATTTGCCACATCATTACGTTATAAAGGATCAAAGTGAGACTACCAAGTTGCGCGTATTATTCAATGCGTCCGCTAAATCTTCGTCTCTTGTCTCTCTGAACGATTGTCTGATGGTAGGCCCCACAATTCAACAGGATCTCGTGTCCATAATGCTTCGCTTCCGGAAACATATCGTTGCATTCAGTGCTGACATCGCTAAGATGTATCGGCAGATCAGAATTCGAGAAGACCAACAAGACCTTCAACGAGTATTTTGGCGTAGGAACCCTTCCGAACGTCTTCAAATCTTCAGGCTCGCCACTGTCACATACGGAACTGCAAGTGCCCCATTTTTGGCCACTCGGACGCTACACCAGCTTGCCAATGACGAACGTGTCAAATATCCAGAAGCATGTAAAATTCTCGATAATGACTTTTATGTGGATGATGTACTAACAGGAGCATCAACCATGTCAGAGGCCAGCCAACTGAAGACAGAGTTAATTGAACTTCTAGCTCGTGGTGGCTTCGAACTACGAAAGTTTGTCTCTAATATGAAGCAACTATCATCACAAGATCACGACGCAACAACCGTTACCATTTTATTGGGGGTCATGTGGAATACGAAATCTGACCAGTTCGAAATGGTATTTGACCTACCTTCTACTGCTGCTCTTTGTACCAAGCGCACGCTACTATCGGAATTGTGCCAGATTTTTGATCCTATGGGTATTTGTGCTCCAATTGTTGTCACCGGAAAACTCATAATGCAAGCCATCTGGAAACTTCAAACTCTGGGCTGGGATGATCCCTTACCACTTCATATCGCGCAAACCTGGTCTAATTTCAAACAGGAATTAAATGCATTGCAACGGATCAACATTCCTCGGTTAATTACGTCCCCCGTTGCTGATCAGATCGAACTGCATGGTTTTTGCGACGCCTCCGAGCGAGCATACGGGTGTGCCTTGTATACTCGAACTATCTCCTCAACAAACCAATATCAAGTAAATCTCATTTGTGCGAAAACAAGAGTGTCACCGTTGAAGAAGGAGACGATCCCACGGTTGGAACTATGCGCAGCAGTACTCTTATCAGAATTAACTCAGAAGGTTACGTCTATCTTGAAAATGAATTTTAGTGCGGTATACCTTTGGACAGATTCACAAATCACGTTGCATCGAATTAAGTCAGAGCCATCAAAATATGCAGTATTTGTAGCAAATCGTCTTTCAAGGATTCAAGAACTTACGTCAGCTAATGATTGGTATTACGTTCCTACAGCTGCAAACCCAGCGGACTTAGCGTCTCGAGGACTTATGCCTTCGTCATTCTCTGCGGCATCACTTTGGTGGATAGGACCCGAGTTCTTGAAGAGCCATTCGTCAGCCTGGGCAATCTCACATGACATCAATCTACCAGATGAATTTGTGCACTTGGAGGTGCGTAAAACCAACGATCGTGGGTTAGTCCACCCTACAACAGATGATAACTCTCTTTTTGTTCGATTTTCGTCTCTCACAAGGCTAATTCGAGTTGTTGCCTATATGATTCGTTTTACTGACAATGCAAGACATAGAGATATTCGAGAAGATAATGCGTCCATTTTTCTATTACCTAACGATATTAAAAATGCTACACTGTGTTTGATCCGAATGGTTCAACGAAGTAATTTTAGTGACGACATTCGGTGCATTAAAAAGACCAAGTATTGTTCACCTAGCAGTTCACGTCGATCTCTCGCGATATTCTTAGATAAAGACGGTATATTAAGAGTCGGCGGTCGTCTGAATAACGCAATGATTTCAGAGGATCAGAAACATCCGATCCTACTACCTGGTAATCATCCCTTCAGTGTATTAATCGTTCGACATGAGCACCAAAAATTGCTACACGCTGGGCCTCAATCACTTTTATATAACCTTCGCTTGCAATATTGGATAACTGGTGGACGCAACTTATGCAGGACAATCGTCCATCAATGTGTTCGTTGTCATCGAATAAAACCGCAATTACGCAATCAAGTAATGGGTGAGTTGCCATCTGATAGAGTGAAATCCGTGGAGCGTCCATTTCTCATCGTCGGAATAGATTTCTGTGGGCCATTTTCATATATCCAAACCAATAAAGCCAGAACAAGAATTAAATGCTACATTTGTCTCTTTGTCTGTTTCACCACCAAAGCAGTGCATTTGGAACTTGTGATGAGCGCCTCAACTGAATCCTTTTTGGCTTGCTTACGAAGGTTTATTGCTCGACGCGGGATATGCATTCGCATCTATTCGGACAATGCCACCAATTTCGTCGGATCACGCTCGGAACTAAAGGAGCTTAAAACGTTATTTCTTTCTCAGTCATTTCAAGACACCAGCTTAAAATTCTGCTCCGAAAATGAAATAGAATGGAAGACCATTCCTCCACGGTCTCCGCATTTTGGGGGTTTATGGGAGGCTGCGATCAAAAGTGCTAAGCATCATTTCAAACGCGCAGTTGGCAATGCAGCCCTTACTGTGGAAGAACTTCTTACACTGATTTCACAAATCGAAGCATGTCTTAATTCTCGACCTCTTACGCCCTTATCTAGTGATCCATTAGACTTGACCGCTCTCTCACCTGGTCATTTTATTATCGGTGCTCCTTTGACATCAATCCCAGAACCATCATTAATTGATTTGTCCAGAAACCGGTTGTCACGCTTGCAACGAATCCAACAAAATTTACATCAATTTTGGGAAAGATGGCACAAAGAATACTTATCGGAACTCCAACGACGACACAAGTGGCGTCAGGGCTCACATAACTTCCAAATAGGGTCGTTAGTTATCCTCCAAGACGATAATATACCACCATTAAAATGGAATTTAGGTCGCATAACAGCGTTACATCCTGGACAAGACGGGATCACTCGTGTGGTTACAGTCAAGACAGCACTGTCAGAATTAAAAAGAGCTGTTAATCGTATAAGTGTTCTACCAATTCATGACGAAAACAAGGTCGACGAAGGCGATACTAAGTAACATGCTCGTCGTTACATAACTTGCGTTCAGATGTACCATCATCAAAACGGTTTAATATAACCGCGACTAAAATCATTCGTATTCTCCGTCTACTAACTTGATGATACTTTGTTATAAGTGAACCACCAAACCTATGTCATTACATGTGCATCCAATAGGAGTTTGTTTCTATTTTGTTGATGTCACATACACCATATCACTAACAGAATTTTTAAACTCTCCCCACTTACAAATTAAGTAGCGATGAGTTGTTTATGTTTTAAATCCTGCAGCTAATCAAACCTTGTCAATTCGGCAAACAACTACAGTTGTTGTTAGGAACAAGTTGTTGCTACAATTGTTGACCGCATAGACAAAGATTATCTAATTTCTTTTCACGTATCGAATACAAACGACAAAAACATATTTACACATAGGTCATTGTTATCAGATGACCTTTTGCCAATTAATCGTTCAACCCAATGAAGTTGGATCAATTAATTTTAATACTAATTAATAATATCATCCAAATTTATTCTAACCAGCCTAATCATTTGTCATCTTCGTCTGTATAATAAACAGAGACTTAGATTTCATTTTCACATCACTTCTTAACGTCATATTTCTTATTTGTGAAGAGCATTCTTACGGAACCATTAACGAAAGTGTCATTTATTTGTGAAGAGCATTCTCACGGAACCATTAACGAAAGTGTCATTTATTTGTGAAGAGCATTCTCACGTCACCAACACTTTCGTCATATTTCGTGAAGAGAATTTAACCAACGAAAATATTGGTTCGAGTCTTCACAGTGCAAAAGAGTTGTGAACTTAAAATCACTAAAACTGACATAAGAAATCTAAAGGTCGAAAGACAATTCAAAGTGCAACGCGATCAAGAATTTACAACCTCGATCGGCTGTTACTTATTATCGTCGGTTTACAACTAGATCAGTAGAAGTTGGCAAACTATCGCATCATAGTTCCATTAGGCTCTTGGTATCAGTCTCGTCAACATGTTATTAAATGTGATCAAACCTTCAGTTTCACTGATGCTCGGCATAATCAGCATGATTATCCGTTTAGTCGTCTTCAATGCTTTGCATAATTAATGTTTAATTTTTATTTTCTCTTCGGTTGCTACGCACACTCAATGATTAAACCTTTAGTCTTCGTCAATGCTTTGCATAATCAATGTTCAATTATTTGTTTTCGTCTTCGGTTGCTATGCACACTCAATGATTGAACATTTGATATTTGTCAATGCTCTGCATAATCCAGGTTTAATTACTCATTTCTTCGGTTGCTACGCACACTCAATCATTAAACATTTAGTCTTCGTCAATGCTCTGCATAATCCAGAGTTAATCATTTATCTTCGGTTGCCATGCATACTCAATGATTAAACCTTCTGGTTTTCATTAAACATTTTGGTCTTCTTCATGATTCTGCTTTAGTTCATATTTAAAAAAAAAAAAAATTTTTCATTTTCATCAATACCATCGTTTTGACTCGTCTTCGAAAATATATACGAGTCTCCGGGTTTTATGATCTGAATGTTCATCGTTTTAATTAACGTCATCTATTGTTCCACTCGGGAACCAGAGCCTATTGGTAGTTAGATCCAATCCGTAATCAATTCGCGTTACTCATGTACCAGCACTTCACAACGTCATTTCCACTTGAGTCGTTGTCATTCTATATCGGGTCCATAAGGTCAGTACCTGTTTAACTGTCCAGCGTCAACTCTTGTATAATATTCAACCAACCTCAACGGCGGAAAGTCCACTGATACTTACGGTAATGCGAACCGGTGAACTTCACATCTTGTCATAGCTGGCATCCTTTTTGATGTTTTATGCTCATTATTAAATAAAGAAAAAAATACATGTTATGCCAACAATTGTTGTTAATATATTTATTCAAAAAATTCATTTTAGTAAACAAAAAAAACTCATGTTTTTTGTGTTTAAATAAAAAATAATAACTAATTAAATCAATAATTGTTAGAAGATTTAATTACATATAACTAATATCTTTCTATCAAGAATAATTGTTTAAAAAATAGAATAAGTATAAAACCTATTTTTAGTAACAAAATTTTCTGAATTAAAATTAGCTAGCATACAATTATCTGAATTAAAATTATTATAATTAGCCGAATTAAAGTTATTCTGAAACTAAAACTACAAGTGTTCATGTGACACTCTTAGGATAATCAGTCCAATTTGTTAAATTTCTGAATTTATAAATAACCAATCAGGTTAGTAGTTTTAGCCAAGTGATAGCTTATATAATTTAAATAAACCTATTTTTGAAAGGCGGGAATATGTTGACGATGGACAGATTTGCCTAAAAATAAAAGAACAATAATAATAGTCGAAAAGGTCATATTCATAAATACTTAGCACTGTCCTTCGTCAAAGTATTCTCGGCGATGCTGTTCCAGTCATTATTGTTGCGGCTGCTAGTTTTAGTCTGAAAAAAGGAAAACAAAATCATTTAATTAATATTTATCAATGTTTGTTAAAATAAAACTTAATTTAATGCGCTCATACGTCCCAAAAATCACGACAGGCAAATCAATCACTAATCTGAAAAGAAATCAAATTCAATTTTATTCAAACAAATAATTAAAATTCAAAATTTGTTTAACTAACCTTGGGTTTGTTGTTTGTTTTGGTTGAGTATGTCATTCTGACATTTAAACATAACAAACTTTTGTCGATGTAGCAGTCAACATCAAATAATTTTCACGCGCCGATAATGCAGTTTTCTTCGAACTAATTCCAATAGTTGATGTTGGCGTTGCTAGCGGGAAAAGGTTGGATTGGTTTTGTTATTTAATTGGTGATTTTTGAGACGGGGCCTCTCTTCTTCGTTTTTTAGTCTTCTTGTCAAGTTGATCGAACTTGCTAGAAAATTCAATGTGTTTTTTAATTAAATAAGATTAAATTCAGAATATTGTGTATAAATATTTTACGCATTTTCAAATAAAGTTTAAAACAAATTTTAAAAGTTGAGTTGAATTATTTCATCAGTGAAATGTTAAACTAAAAATAAAACTATATTATGGTGACAACAACAACGCTGAACAGTTTTTCATAACGCTGTGATTTGGAACCTGGCACGTAAATTTATATATAAAAACGTGCCAGGAATAAGGTACGTACATAAAAACTAAAAATTTACAACCGCTTGGCAGTATAACAGTCATATTTTTCTTTTGGTTTACATTTTTGGCGGTTATTGTGGAGTCGCATATGAAAATAAAATTATTCAGAAGAATCAGAATTATCTACAACAAGCGACAACAGCCTGCAGATCAACGAGGGAGGTTTAATTAGAAAGGAATATCCATTGAACCTGTGTAGGCACGTACATATATTAAATCAATAATTACTCCAGTCTACATATTCATCGAGAACGTGCGTTTGTGTAGGCACGTATATATATTCAATTCATCGAGAACGTGCTTTTGTGTAGGCACGTATATATATTAAATCAATAATTACTCCAGTCCACATATACATCGATAACGTGCTTTTGTGTAGGCACGTACATATATTAATTCAATAATTACTCCAGTCTACATATACATCGAGAACGTGCTTTTGTGTAGGCACGTACATATATTAAATCAATAATTACTCCAGTCTACATATTCATCGAGAACGTGCGTTTGTGTAGGCACGTATATGTATTAAATTGATAATTATTCCAGTCTACATATTCATCGAGAACGTGCTTTTGTGTAGGCACGTACATGTATTAAATCAATAATTACTCCAGTCTACATATTCATCGAGAACGTGCTTTTGTGTAGGCACGTACATGCATTAAATCAATAATTACTCTAGTCTTCATATTCATCGAGATCGTGCCTTTGTGTAGGCACGTACATATATTAAATCAATAATTACTCTAGTCTGCATATTCATCGAGAACGTGCGTTTGTGTAGGCACGTACATATATTAAATTGATAATTACTCCAGTCTACATATTCATCGAGAACGTGCGTTTGTGTAGGCACGTGTATATATTAAATCAATAATTACTCCAGTCCACATATACATCGAGAACGTGCTTTTGTGTAGGCACGTACATATATTAAATCAATAATTACTCCAGTCTACATATTCATCGAGAACGTGCTTTTGTGTAGGCACGTATATATATTGAACCAACATTAGTTCCAGTTTGCATAGTCGTCAAGAACGCGCTTTTGTCTAGGCACGTATATAATAATCAGCATATTCTTCAAGGTGTGCTTTTGTGTAGGCACGCGTTATTTCAAGATCATCTATCATCGTTGTGCTATCCAGCTTGTCAGGCCTCTGACTTTTTTGTAACATCGATCATCAAATCAAAAATCAACTTAATACAGTCCACTGCCAGTCAGAGGCGCTAACAGACATTTACCTACGAACTCTCTGACATCGTGAGTCATTTTCGGCCAGTAAAATTGACGTCGTAGTCTCTCGAGGGTCTTTGCTGTTCCCATTTGTGCAGCTGATGGTGGAACATGTGCTTGTTCAACTAAAGAATGAGTGAGTTGGTTTGGAACATACAATTTCCAAGATGGTATATCCGATTCTATATATTGAGTCCCGACAGTAGGTAGAAAAAGCAGCTTATTCTCTTGTACTGAAAAGTTACAACAATCTGTCCCCAATTTTTGTATTTTAGTGATTTGGTCTTGGTATTCTGGTGAATCAAAAGCCGATGAATCCAGATCTATATGAAGCGGCTCTACATTGATCGGTGTTGTTAAAGGTTTAGGTATAATGGAACCATTAGCAAGTGATGACAATTGTAGTTCTTCACAAAAAACACGAGATAGCGCATCTGGTACGATATTCACAGAACCTTTTCTATATCCGATTTCGAAATCAAAAGATTGGAGCTTTAAGCTCCATCTTGCTAAACGCCCGGTTAACTCCTTCTGAGTCATAAGCCATCGCAAGCTTGCGTGATCTGTGTATATCGTAAAACGATATCCTTCTATATAAGGCCTAAACTTTTTTATACTTACCACCGCAGCATAACATTCCAACTCCGTAATCGAATAATTCCGCTGTGAGGAATTTAACTTTTGAGAAACGTATGCAATCGGACGTTCTGCTCCTTCTGCGTCGATTTGAAAAAGAACACTTCCAATACCAGTGGTACTAGCATCACATTGTATGTAAAATGGATGTGTAAAATCTGGATTTGTGAGTACAGGTGCTGTTACTAAAGCACGCTTAAGATTATTGAATGCACAATTCGCTGCATTAGACCAATTGATCTTGGTACCTTTTTTTGTTAAATCGGTCAAAGGAGCGGAGATTGTTGCAAAATTGGCGATAAAACGTCGATACCAACCGCACATACCCATGAAACGCCGAATCTGTTTTGTAGTCTTAGGAATTGGATATAATTCAATTGCTTTGATTTTTTCAGGATCGGTACGTAACGTACCGTTACCTACTAAATATCCTAAATATTTTGTTTCCTTTAATAAAAATCTACTTTTCTCAACGTTAATTGTCAACCCTGCTTTTCTCAGTAAATCGGCAACTTTACGAAGTAATGCTAAATGCTCATTCATGGATGCAGAAGTAATTAACAAGTCATCCAAATAAACAAATACTCTGTCGTGTAGTTGATATGGTATTACCCGGTGCATAAGCCGACACATGGTTTGTGGGGCATTGCACAACCCAAATGGCATGACTGTAAATTGATATAGGGGTCTTCCAGGTACCGTAAAAGCAGTTTTGTCTCTTGATTGGGGATCTAGAGGAATTTGCCAAAAGGCGTCCTTAAGATCGATACTTGAAATAAATCGTGTTTGATCGAGTCGACCCAATAACCCATCAATAAGAGGCAAAGGATAAGCATCCTTGGTGGTGACTTTGTTTAGTTCTCTAGCATCAAGACACATACGAACTTTACCATTACTTTTTCGTACCAACGTGACTGGCGAGCACCAAGCACTGTGACTTTCTTCTATAACACCTAAATCCAACATTCTGTCTAATTCATCATACATTAGCTTTTGTATGCCGGTGATACAGCGTAGAATCGCTGTTTGATTGGCTTAGCAGATCCTATGTCAATTGAGTGTGTTAGAAGGTCTGTTTTTCCAAGCCCCAATACCGTGAATGAAGGAAAACTTTCTTTTATGTTGTCAAGTTCTGCTTGTTCTTTCGGCAACAAATTGTGGTAGGCGGATGTGTCTTCTTTAGCATTAGTGATTGATATTGATGATATTGTAGGACTAATTCCAAATGCACTCCAAAAATCTATTCCTAAATAAAGGTTTTGTTCCAAAGATGGAGCAATATACAATTTAATCATTCGCGTTTCTTCATTAAATTGAACTTTTGCATATATGAACCCAAAAATTCTTTGACGCTGTCCACTAGCCGTGTTTAAGTATGATGGAAAGTTGTAAAATCTTGTAGATGTTTTGTTTAAATAGATTTCTGATCCAGCACCTAAAACGCTAATAGTAGCCCCACTATCTAACAAGCCTTTAAATTTAGTTCCGTTAACTATGACATCAGCATATGGTCTCTTGTCTTTCCAGTCAGTATTAATGACCGATGAAACGATGTTGGATTTGTTGGTTTTTCTTAGGTTCCAGTATGTTTGAGTTCGTAATTTACGTTTGGAATTATTAAATCGTGTATATGGAATGCTCGTCAAAACGGATTTGCTATTGGCTAACGGGTTTTGTTTATTAGTAGGAGATTCAGTAGAAAAGTATGATTCTGAAGAGTTGATTGAACATGTTTCCAATTCTTTTATATTGGTGGTTTGCGTAAATTTGCAGCGTACGTCTTCATTCCACTGGGAGGTTGGGTCCTCGGGATGCTGTGATTCCCAGATATCCACTGCCCCCTTGCTCTGTTTTCCGAACAGCGTGGGCATGCTGGAGCTATTGTGTCTTTTAGTCCACATACATAGCAAAACCAACCAGTAACTGGCAGGCGACACTCAGTAAAAGCATGACCAATTTGAGAACAATTGAAACATATGACGTTCTGTTCAGCAGTTTTATTTACTTGTGAGGTAGGGTTCAAATTCGATCGGTTGATTGTTTCGACTTGCGTGTTAGAAAACTGATCAACCAAGTGTCTATCTCTGTCAATAGCCATGGTATTATTATTGTTTAAAGCACAATCTAAAGAATTAACTCTTCTAGAGCTCAGATATCTATCGTTTTCGTAGGTATTATTCACACGTCGATTAGGTGCAAAATTATCTGGATCTACTTTGAGATTAGTCCATGTAGTTTCCCAGCTAGTGCAGCTGCTAATCAATTCACCTAAACTATCAAAATGGCGGTCGGTTAATTGGTACTGGAGACCGGGTCTCATATTTTTGCGTAATATTTTAATAAGTTGTTTATCGGGATAAGATGTAGTTAATTGCAGAGTTAAACGAAATATATGCTGATAAAAGTCTAAAAATGATTCGTTAGGAAGCTGCTTACGAGATTCAATTTTATTCTCTATTTCTGCGTCTGGTCGTCTAATTTTGAATCTTTCTGACATTTTGTTTCTAAGGTCAAACCAGTTAGTGTTGGGGTTCTGTTGACGAAATGACCAGTACCAATGCCAAGCTACATCTTTAAGGACAAAACTAACTTCGGTCAGTAGTGTAGCAGGTGTGAGGTTCATCGCATGAGCTAATGTTTCCAATTGGAATAAAAAAAAATTGATTGAAATGCCATTAGGAGAACCATCAAAAGACAATCCACTTCTGGACAATCCACGATGTTCAGGTATGTATTTTATTTCCGCAGATCTTGATGGAATATAACTACTAGGATTTGGAAGATAATTAGAAGCACCATAAGTAAATACTGGGTTAGAAGAATGCAATACGTATTGGTAACAGTAATTTATTGATTATTTGAATTGCAGATTATCAGCTTAAGGATATCTAGTTTATCAGTTTGAATCACGGGTTGATGGTCTGTAGTTATTATTCTCAATTCTACTGTTAGGTTTTATTTATCATTCTAGTTTAACAGGTTCCTAAGTCCGGTAATGAACCAATCGTTGTAAAATATATTTTGGGCGCCACTGTAGCAGACTTAACGGTAATCTGATTAACTTCCGAAAAAGTAAAACAGAAGTGCCATCAAATCTACTAAAGATTTATCCATCTGACTGTTTCACTGATCGCTCGATTTGCCGACTAAGCATCAGGGTGTTATGGCGTGGATTTTCAGTGAGCCAGAGGATCTAGATAGAGCGATACATTAACAAAGAAACCAGACAATAGTAGCTTTTCACACTCACAACTCCCCAGAAGCCATCCTTTATCTCATTGACACAACTTAGGACATATCAAATTTATTCGCTTGACAAATGTAAAACAAAACAATCAAAAGAAACAGTTTCATATAATAAATAAAAAAAAACTTACTTTTTATTGCTAAGATCGTTTTTTTCCAATCTTTCAAAAATTTAATTTGTTTTTATTTAAAGCAAATTTGTGAAAACTAAAACTTAACTAAATTAATAACTAAACTAAACTTATTTAAATTTTTATTAATATTAGAGTTAATTAATTTTGTTTTTTTTTCTCTTTTTAATAACGGACAAAACATACATCAATAATAATTTTTTTTTGTTGCAATTTTTTTATTTTTCTGTTATCTTTTATATTAAAATTTTTTTTTTTTGTTTAATATATTTTTTTCTTTGATTATTTTTTTCACGTATTTTGTATATCTTTTCTTTAAACAATGTGAAACACTATCTATGCACTATCATCACTAACATTTTTTTCGTAATGTAGTAGTACGTGGCTGGTGGAATTTGCACTGCATGTATACATAATACGGCCTTCATAACAACAACAATTACATATAACTCTTCTGTAATCTGTTTTGTCTATTCCATCAAACAATACGGCCTTCATAACAACAACAATTACATATAACTTTTTTGTAATCTGTTTTGTCTATTCCATCAAATAAATCCGCAGTTTATCAATTAATAATTAATCCTTATAGCAAATGGTATTCCAAACATTACTTCGTATTACACTAAACTAATTAATTGGACTCTTAGCATTAATTAATTTAAAAAATTTTAAATTCAAATTTTTCGAGCTTTGATAAAAAAAACCAAAATAACTAAATGAATCCCGAAACATACTGCAACGTATCTATATACACGAAACTAATGAATTGTACTCTTAACATTAATTTAATATAAGAAATTTAAATCCAAATTTTCCGAGCTTTGATTAAAAACTCAAAATAACTAAATGAACCCCGAAACATTCTGAAACGTATCTATATATACCTTCAAAACAAAAAAAAATTAAACTTGAAAAAAAAATTAAATTTTGAAAAAAAAGTTAATAAAATTACAAATAAACTTGTATATGTAAATTTTTATCCATAAAAAAATTAAGAATATAACGCAGTGGCGTTACAATGTGTTGCGAAGTAGGAATTATAATATGTATCTCATCACAACATTACATAAGAAGCTTTTAGAAGCTAGAAGAATATAACGCAGTGGCGTTACAAGTAGTATACATGGAGGAGTGCAAGCTATTATTAAACCAAAAAATAACAAAGCAATTTTTGTGGGCTGCATAGATCATTCAATTAATTTATGTGTTCAACACTCGTTTGCACAAAATGTAGCTTGTGTAACGTTTTTCGGAACAGTGAAAGCCATTTTTACATGTTTTTCTGCTTCGGCTAGCCGCTGGGAAGTGCTTGTTAAACACAACAAAGCAACTGTTAAAAGGCTCTTAACAACGCATTGGAGTGCTCATTATGCTGCAGTAAAAGTACTGGCCGAAAATTTTGATGGGATTGTGGCTGCAATTGAGAAGTTAAGTGATCAACAAGAAAATGTAGGCACAGAACCTTATCCATGCAGCATGTGATTTTACGTTTCTTTGCTATCTTTTGTTTTGGAATTATATTCTAAGGGAAATAATATCTGTGCGCAGATTGGATTGGATCGGAAGCAAGGGCTTGAATATTGATCAATTAGTTACAAAAATAGAGTCAATTCGTAACGAAGTCACACTGTAGGATAGGCAATAATTCTTGCTGCGAAAAAATCGGAGGACTATGACATTCCAATGGAAAGCCGAATTCGTCGTAAAAACGTAAAAAACCAATGGCTGGTGAGTTTGCCCCTGATGTTGGACTGATACTGAGAGCTCAACTTAAAAAGGACATGCTGGAATGTCTTTGACCGATTCAGTGTTGAACTCCGAACTAGACTTAAGTCAGTTCAAGATTTAGCTTCATTGTTCGAGGTTGTGCAGACAAACACTTAGCTTTTGGTGAATAGTAAAGAGTTGAAATTAGCTGTGTCAAAATTTACCAGTTTTTATGATGAGGTATTGGCAACAGAACTCCTCATAGAGATACTAAGGTTGACGAGACATTTAAAAGCGGCCAATGTTACAGTTTCTAACTGGGTGTACCTATAGACTTTTTGAAATTCATCGTAGAACGGGATTTTTCAGAATTTCTTCCGAATATGTTATTCTTCCTAAAGTTATTTATGACTATTTGCGTATTAGTGGCTTCATGTGAGAGGAGTTTCAGCAAATTAAAATTAAGTAAAAATTAGTTGCGGCCAACAATGACCCAATGTAGCTTATTAATAATATTGCTCATTTGTATTAATTAAAAAAAAATTATAAATTACGTTTATCGGCTTTTTATTATTATTGGCAGTTCTTATTTTTGGGGTGACACCACAATATCCGCCCCGGGTGCCACCCATGCTAGCTACGCCACTGCCCATAGGTGACGAAAGTTTCACGAAAACTGCCCATAGGTGACGAAAATTTCCAGTGGCGTATCCAGGATTTTTTTTGGGGGGGGGGGTGCATTTTTTTTAAATTAAATAATAAAAACTATGTACGCAAATTTGCATTTATTTCTTTTATAATATTTGATATGTATCACTACAATATAATTACTTTTGTATATATTTTACAAACAAATGTTTAATTTTCGTTTATTCTTTTCAAAATATTTAGCACTTTTTCTTCATCTACTTTTATATTCTTGTATATGCAAAGTAATGAAAGGCCGTTCAATCTGTTTTCTGAAGTAGAATTTCGCAAGTAGCTTTTTAAATATTTTAAAGTTGAAAATGAACGTTCTGAAGTGCATGTCGTGACGTCACTAAATTTTTTAATAATATAAAAACATTGGGATAAAGTACTGAAGTGAAGTAAAGTATTGAAGTCACATCTGAAGTGATTTAATAGCATAATTATGGTGTTGATTTTGGCCTTTTAAGGGGGTGCATATGCACCCTCGCACCCCCCCTGAATACGCCTATGAAAATTTCAGATTCAAACCGATAGGAATCTGATGGCGGAAAAATACGATATGTTACGATTGGTGTTACATATGGAATGAACTGTAGAAAACGTTTAAAAACTTGGTTAGTTTTACCAAAAAATTTCAATCAAAAACTTCAGATTCAGAACGATTAACAACGATAAAAATTCTATCGTAAAAAACCCATTGAAACCAAATCTGAAATATCCCATAGGTGACGATAGACGCCGATTAGCTTGTTTTTCTTGAAAAAATTTCAATCGTAAATTTCAGATTCAAACCGATAGGAATCTGAAGGCGGGAAAATACGATAGGTTACGATTGGTTTTATACATATGGAATGTACTATAGAAAACATTTAAGAACTTGTTTATTTTTTACCAAAAAATTTCAATCAAAAACTTCAGATTCAGAACGATTAACAACGATAAAAATACGGTTACGATTGGTGCTACATATGGAACGATAAAAAACTATTCAAAACTTGTTCAGTTTTACCAAAAAATTTCAAGTCGTGATCTTCAGATTTAAAACGATTAACTACGATAGAAATTCCATCGTAAAAAAACCATTGAAACCGAAAAGTAAAAAACCCTATAGATAACGATAGATTACGATTGGTTGATTTCTCCTGAAAACATCTCAATCGTAAATTTGAGATTCAGCCCGATAGAAATCTAATGACGGGAAAATACGATAAGTTACGATTGGTGCTATATATGTAATGTCAGATATAGAAAACGATTCAAAACTTTTTCAATTTCACCAAAAAAAATTTCAATCGTGATCTTCAGATTCAAAACGATTAACTACGATAGAAATTCTATCGTAGAAAAACCATTGAAACCGAAAACTGAAAAATCCTATATGTTACGATAGATTACGGTGCGTTTTCTATCTGGCAGATATAGTTTATGCGTTTAAAATGATTAAATCCAATAGAAACGGATAGCAAACGATAGAAAACTATTCGTTTTCAATCGTTTTCTATCGATTTCTTTCGATTTTTTTTATAAGGGCTACGAGTTGAACTCTGACTCACTTCAAAAATAAAATAAAAAATCGGTATTTAACACAATCGGTATTTAAATATAATATAAATATATGGTTATGAATTATAATTCAAATTGAATTCAAGATTAAATATGAAGGGGCTGAAATCTCACAGCTCTGAGATATCAAGACTTCGGTCTGGGTTAAGGATTTTGATATAGTTTTCGGCAAAAAACTTTTATGAGGACATGGTTTTTGATTTTGGGCAGCGATGTATATCAAACATAACTCTTTGTTAAAGAACTAGTATTTTTTATATCTGTTTAAAAGTTTATTACAAAACTAACACGAAACATCAATACGTTGCCGGAAAATTATAATCAAAATTCCAAAAATATTGTTAAATTAAATAAAATCAAACTTTTTCACAATTCCAAAAATTAGAATAAAATCACATATTTAAATTTTTTCTAAATTCCAATAATATTTCAAAAATTCTTAAAAATTCAAACTTTTTCCAAAATTCTAAAAATATTGCAAAAATTATTACAAAATCAAAAATTGAAAATTTTTTCAAAATTCCAAAAATTATAATAAAATCAAAAATTAAAAATTTTTCAAAATTCTAAAATATTCCAAAAATTCTTACAAAATCAACAATTAAAACTTTGGCCGAAATTCTAAAAATATTGCAAAAATTATTACAAAATCAAAAATACAAACTTTTTCAAAATTCTAAAAATATTTCAAAAACTATAACAAATTCAAAAATTTCCATGTCCAATTTCATTTTTAAATTACATTTATGTCATAAAAACAGCTACATTTTTTTTTCCAAAAAATTGGCTAAAAATAAATAAAATCGTTTTTTGACACACTTGACATTATTTTTTGACAAACTTATAATGCCATAATTCTCTATAATAATAATAAAATATCATGTCATACAAACTATTAATTTTATTTTTTTCTGAAAAATTGGGTAAAAAATAAATAAAAACCTTTCTTTTGACACACTTGACAACATTTTTTGACAAACTTATAATGCCATAATTCTCAATAATAATAATAAAATTTCATTTCAAAGAAGCAATTGAGTTTTTTCCAAAAAATTAGGTCAAAAACTAAATAAAAATCTTTTGACACACTTGACAACATTTTTTTTAAAAACTTATAATGCCACAATTTTCAATAATAATAATAAAACTTCATTTCAAACAAATAATTAATTTTATTTTTTTTTCCAAAAAATTAGGTAAAAAAATAAATAAATTTCTTTTGACACACTTGACAACATTTTTTTGACAAACTTATAATGCCATAATTCTCAATAATAGTAATAAAACTTCATTTCAAACAAACAATTAATTTTATTTTTTTTCCAAAAAATTAGGTAAAAAAATAAATAAAAATCATTCTTTTGATACACTTGACAACATTTTTTTGACAAACTTATAATGCAATAATCTAGTTTTTGATCTCACATACCAATCCCGACCATCAAGATTTCTCCAAATTTAATGTTCCTACTCGTAATCACTTAAAATGAACGTTTTTTAAGCCAAAAATATGAAAATTTGCTATTTTTGACACACATAATGACTTTTTTGACACACTTCCGGTACAGTTATCGAACACAGCGTCCTTTTGGACCTGTCCCTTGTGAATACCTATTTTTAGAAAAAAAAAATTTTGAAATCCCTCCAGCCGTTTTCCCTGCAGCGTAGGTAATGACGGACGGCCGGCCGGCAGACAGACATACATTTTTTTTTTTTGCTTTTTTAGAATCAGTAGGTCGTAAAACGTCGAGAAACGCCAAAAAAAGTGGGGGTAAGAATTTCACTTTTGGCTCATGAATGTAATACTGAGGTCTTTCAGACCGAAGTAATATGTACATATACAAAATAACTATTGTTATTATGAAATAAGGGATCTGATAGAGAAAATTAGGTTTTTACTATGGTAAATTAAAAGCTTATTTCCATGTATATTATAACAACTTTTGAACCGATTTGATGCAACATGGGGGGTTCGAACCCCCAGCAACCCTCTAAAATTATTCTTAAAAACTATACAGGGCTGCTTTCGCAGAAATAATAATATACCATTAGAAAAAAATGCATTAGCTTTTATAAAACAAACTATAAATAAAACTAAAACTAGTTTTCATCTAGGATACAATGTTTTTTTAAAAGAAAACTTTCGCTCATTCTCAACTTTTTACTAGTTAGCTTCTGTGAAAGTTGATGCAACCAATTTGAGTTATCGTCAAAGATGACTCAAAAACAACTATGTACTTTCAAACAAGGCAAATTAAGTTTAGTTATTCATTTATTAAAATTAAATAAATTTTAGTATGGTGGAATGAAGTTACATATTTTAAACTGAAATTAAAACGTTTAAATTACATGTTCATCATTAGCAGTATATTTAATTTAATTTTATAAACCACTACAACGCGACATATAAAATACAATTAAAAATGAAATGTTCCAAGAATTACATAACTAGTTTTGGTATCAAAAAATTAATCGACTTCTTCCATGTGTGATGCATCTTCAGCATCATCGACTAACGGCGGGAGGTCTCCAGCTGGTGCATCTTCTGCCGCCATTGGTTCATCTTCATCAATTCCAAGACCAAGTTTGATCATACGGTATATACGGGTGGCATGAATTTGTGGTTCATCTAATGAGAATCCAGATGAGAGGAGTGCAGTCTCGTATAATAAAATAACTAAATCCTTAACAGCTTTATCATTTTTATCTGCATCAGCTTTTTGTCTTAAAGATTCAATCACAGCATGATCTGGATTAATTTCTAGATGTTTTTTACCAGCCATATATCCCATAGTTGTTGTATCTCTTAAGGCTTGAGCTTTCATGATACGTTCCATATTAGCGGACCAACCATATTGTGATGTAACAATACAACAGGGTGAATCAACCAATCTGTTAGATACTACAACTTTCTCTACTTTAGTGTCTAAAACTGATTTCATTACTTTGCATAAACCTTCAAACTTCACTTTGTCCTCTTCGCGTTTCTTTTGTTCTGCTTCATTTTCTGGCAATTCTAACCCTTCTTTTGTAACACATACTAGTTGCTTTCCTTGGTATTCTTTTAATTGTTGGATGACATATTCATCAATTGGTTCAACCATGTAGACAACCTCAAAACCACGCTTTTTAACCCGTTCAACGAAGGCCGAATTACTAACTTGGTCACGCGATTCACCAGTAATAAAGTAGATGTGTTTTTGAGTTTCTTGCATTCTGGACACATATTCAGCCAACGAACAATATTCATCACCAGACGCTGATGTATGATATCTTAATAAATCGGCAAGTTTTTGTTTGTTAGACGAATCTTCGTGGATGCCAAGTTTTAAATTTTTGCTGAACTGATCATAGAACCGTTTAAATTGTTCTTTATCTTCAGATAATTCTTCGAACAACTCTAAACATTTCTTGACAATATTTTTACGAATAACTTTAAGAATTTTGTTTTGTTGTAACATTTCACGAGATATATTAAGAGGAAGATCTTCAGAATCAACAACACCTTTGATGAAATTTAAATATTCTGGAATAATATCTTCACAATTATCCATGATGAATACACGACGAACGTATAACTTGATGTTATTCTTTTTTTTCTTAGATTCGAATAAATCGAAAGGCATACGACGTGGAACAAAAAGAAGAGCACGGAATTCAAGTTGTCCTTCAACGGAGAAATGCTTTACTGCTAAATGATCTTCCCAATCGTTTGTAAGAGATTTGTAGAATTCACCATATTCTTCTTGAGAAATATCAGTTGGGTTTCTAGTCCAAATGGGTTTTGTCTTGTTCAACTCTTCGTCTTCTGTATATTTTACCTTGACAGTTTTCTTTTTCTTCTTTTTCTCCTTATCTTTATCCTCATCTTCATCCTCCCCAACGTCTTCCAATTTAGTTTCATCTTTTTCTTCAGTTTTCTCTTTTTCCTCTGCTTCTTCTTCGTCGCTTAATTCTTCCTCCTTTTCTTTTTCAACAACCAATTTTATTGGATATCCAATAAACTGAGAATGTTTTGTAACAATAGATTTCAATTTTGATTCTTCTAAAAATTCAGTTTGATCTTCTTTAATGAATAGAATTATTTTAGTACCACGACCGAGTGGTTCGGATGCTTCAGATCTAACAGTGAAAGAGCCTCCAGCTGATGATTCCCAAACGTATTGCTCATCATCATTGTGGCGAGATATAACAGTTACTTTATCGGCAACTAAATATGCAGAGTAAAACCCTACACCGAATTGACCTATCATAGAAATATCAGCTCCAGCTTGTAAAGCTTCCATAAAAGCTTTGGTTCCAGATTTAGCGATTGTACCTAGATTATTTACTAAATCGGCTTTGGTCATTCCAATTCCAGTATCAATAATTGTTAATGTTCTAGCATCTTTGTTAGGAATGATTTTAATATATAAATCTTTTCCGGTATCTAATTTTGATGGATCGGTCAACGATTCATATCGAATTTTATCTAAAGCCTATAACAGAAAAAACAACTTGGTAACAGTCTCGATTAAATTTAAATTACTTAAAGCTTACATCTGATGCATTTGAGATTAATTCACGAAGAAAAATTTCCTTGTTTGAATAAAACGTATTGATGATCAATGACATCAACTGAGCAATTTCCGCTTGGAAAGCAAAAGTCTCTGGCTCTGTGTGTTCAGACATCTGGAAATAAAATAATTACACGTTAACTTGATTTATAATAACTCATTAATTCAACTGGATTTAATTTCGAATGATTAACACGCACAAGAACTTTCAAGAATTTAAAACTTAAGAAAGAACAAAAATCAAAATAATTTAACAATTTTATTACCTTTTAATATAAAATTTTACACAAATATTTTACTTCAAATATTTTACAAAAATCACTTTTCCCACGAGCTAGTTTAAATAACCGTCTCCTTCGACTGCTGTCAAACAACTGCATGCGGCGCGTTGCAATAATGCCAATTATATACAAAATTATACAAATTCTAGATTTTTCGCGATTGTTCTAGAAAGAAATACGGCATTTCCGGATCAAAATAATAGGCATTTTAATGATTCTGTATAATTAAAAATTAAATTAATTGCTAAATACTTAAATAAAAATAAACGTTTTGTTATGCATTAATAAAATTTAAGATTTATTCTTCGTAATATAGAAATATTTTCTTTAATGACAATACTTTTGACTTTCATAAAAACAATTATACCAACATATAGAATATAAATATTAAATTAAATATATTGTTGACAATTATTTTGACATTGTTCTATATTCTAGAAATTTTTAAAATCGATATATTCAAAAAGAATGTGGGCTACGGCTTTGTAATTTTTTTATTTAAAGAAACAAGAAAAAATTCATTGTTTTTAATGATAGTCATTTTTTAAAACAAAGTTTATTTTACGATTTACAAATATCGCTTGATTTTTAAAAATTTAGTAGTTTTGTGCATTTTTGGAATAATTCGGAGATTCTAGAATGTTAATTAATATTGCAAACAATGCAGGGACATATTTATACTAAAGAATTTATATAATTTATCGTCATCAGAAAATCTTTGAAATATTAAAAGAATTCCTATAATTTTTGTAATTGTATAGCATTGTTGAAAAAATTTTGAATGAGTCAGGAATAAATTTGAGAATATATACATAGCACAAACGTAGGCATTAGTATAACTAACAAATTGATTATTTACATGCCCTTTTCGTTTATATAAAAGCTAGCTGACTAGAGATTCAAAAAAATTGTTTTGCTAAAACTCATTGTTGCAGAAAACAAGGTAATATCTTGTTTTATTGCAGATATTTATATGTATCAAAGATTTCAAATTGTATACCGAATCTGAAGGAATATTTATATAAACCAGTGGGTTAAGTAAAAAAGGCATCTAAATAGAACACATTGCGAGTTTTCTGCCAACTGCCAAGTAAACTTGGTGTGCTGTAGATACCACTCAAGCCATTGCGAGATGTTATATTACGATCCTTGTCAAATAAGCAGCTACATCTTAATTTATAAAACCGCTTGGGCTGTACCTAAAACAAACACTAATGAAAACTAGAGATTGTTATTAAGTTAATATATATTTAAATTATTAAAGCGACTACATTTTTAAGAACGATAAAAAAAACTGAAAAAATTTTATGTTAAATCTATATCAGTTTTAAAATTATCTAAAACTTTATTCCAATCATTCACAATTTGTTTATCATTCATATTCCTCCAATTGGGTGATGGTTTATCAGGAGACAACCAATTAAAATCACCAATATCGTTCCAATTGTTTATATCTTGATCAAGCCCAGATTTTAAAAAATCTATATTTAATTTAGGATAACTATAGTTATATGGTGCTACTAAAATTTCATAACAATCTTCAATGATCGCACGGCATGTAACGTGCAGATATAGATCACAATTCGATGAGGTGTGTAATCGCATTTGTTGACAGGCGAATGTAAATTTACAATTAACACAATTATCAGCGAAAACTGAACGTGCGACAGGACCACATAGAATAATGCAATTGGTTAACTTAGTTATTTGTAACGATCCTAAATGTCCATGTAACTGTATTACACAATTATTTAAATTTGATAAAGTTATATCGCGATTAATAGTTGATTCTTCATCCAGTATTAAAAATTTATTCCTATCATTTGAAATTGTCCATTCGAATTGTTGCTGTTTTTGTAAAATTGTATTTGCCATTTCTTTCTCTTTTAATTTGTTGTCGGGTTCAAAATTTTGAATGATAATCGGATCAACTTTATTACGAAAGCCAAATCGTTTTTTAGGTATGAGCTTTATTTTCATTTCATCCGACTTCGATGTCATCTCGTTTATTTTCGTTTGACACATTTTTATTTTATAATCGGTTATGAAGATTGTGGAATTTGTCAGATATTTTTGTAATTCTTGAATATTATTATTTATTTGATTAAAAATTATACCTAGAGTCTTTGAATCAGTTGGTTGAAGAATTCTTAAAGAATTTTCAATATCATCAATTTTTCCATAGAATATATTCTCAAAATAATCAATTGCTTCCGATTCAGATGCCTCTTTGTTGCGTAATTCTTGTAAAATATCATAGTTCAATTGCCGTTCTTTGTGCCTTTTTTGAAGTTGTTCCGTTACACGTTCTTTATTAAGTTTTAATTTGTAATTTTCTTCCATTTTCTGTTCCTTCATTTAGAATTTTAGTATGCTTACTTTTCTTTTTGTAAATATATTGGTTTCTCTTTTGTAGATGCCTGTAGTTTTTCGAAAAGAAGTTTATTCTTTTTTTGTTCTTCCGTTAAATCTGTGTTATATTTCTTTTTATAAATATCAGTTGTTCCTTGATTATCTGGTGTTAGTTGTAATAGAGCGTATGATATAGCGCCACAACCAGCAAGCCAAAGAAATGATTTAACTAAAATGGTTGATGCCATCAATTATACTACAAGAAAATCAACGGTAATAGGTTCATAGTTTGGATACATTTTGCAAACATATTTGGTTTACCTCAAGTTATTTCTCTTCTTTAGTTTTCCAGCTTGCTAAATCAATTTGTCTAGTATTGGACTTAGAATTAAAATATTCTCCCACTTTATAAAAACCTTCTAATACTGATGGAAATTCTTTGTTTAAGTACTTTCGGAATTCTACAAATAAAAAATTAAAAATCTTCATTTAAACAGATGATGGTAATGCAGTTACCTAAATGACATCTGAAACTTTTTAATAATATTTTTAATAATTCACGTTAGATTTTTGGAATAAATATACTTTAAATTAATCTATAGAACAAAAACAACTGTTAAATGAAACAATATTTATACATTTATTTGTTTAGAAATATTTCCAAAATAAATGACTCATCCGTCAATCTATAATCCTAATTTTATCAATACGTACCACGGTCCGTATTTGTTCGATAATAAACACCGTATGAAGCAGCAAACACTACCAATTCAGCAACGATCAACACAGTAGCTGTCTTCTTTAAGAAGTTACGATAAATTGGCTTAGGTTGTTTTTGAAGCATAACTAGAATTATTTAATAAAACTTTAGTCGCCGACATACTTCTTCCCTATTCAAAGAGAAAGATGACATTGTCCATTGATTTAGGTATGAAGTTATCATCGATATATATAATACCTTTCATACCAACCTTACGAACTTTTATTAAAATTACATATTTTGCCTTAGTAACCGTTAAATTTGTTATTTTCACTTTCTATTAATAATTAATTGAAATGACTGTGGAAGATAATCCTGAAATCGTAAATATAGTTGAAGATGGTATTAAATTGGATGATGAACTTGCAAGTTTAGAAGGGAGTAATGAATCCGAACAATCCATACCCCTTGACCAATTAATTCTAATATCAGGACCTCACCTTAGTGCCAACTCAACTCTTTCAAAAACCTCAATTATATTCAAGTAAGATGAGATTATTTAATGAATGTGGTAAATCTAGTTTTATATATCTTTTTAGTCATTCTTTTGGTTACGATTGTAAGAAGTTGTACAACCTTTGTTTGATTGAAGAAAACATACTCGTATTTGGTTCCGGCAATCTGATTCATTTTTTTAATATTAAAACTAATATTGTCACTACTAGAAGAACTTCGTTAGGAGGAGGTATAGGTTGTATAACGGTAAAATGGAATCAATCGTAAAATTACCAAATAATCATTAAAAATGTATTTTAGAAAAATCCTAATCCGAAATACAATTATTTAACAATAGCAGAGAATGGCAACAAACCTCCTATTATTATTTACAAATATCCCGGATTGCACCCAATCGCATATCTACGAAAATCAACAATGAGAGCATTTACTCATATAGCATATAGGTATGGTAAAAATTTCATGCGATACATGTTTTAAGCCGTGTTCATTTTTAGTCCTGACGGAGAATTATTAATCTCACAAGGGGGTGAACCTGATTATACAATTACTATTTGGGATTGGCAAAATAGTAATGTGGTCTTACGTGCTAAATCATTTTCAAATGATGTTTTAAGTGTTATGTTTTCACCCTATGTAGAAGGACAGCTTACAACAGCAGGTTGGTAAACAAAGTGCTCATTTTTCACGAACTTGAAAATGCTTACTTAAATTTTTCGCTGGTATTGTTAACAATTATACTTTTCATCATTCAATATAGTATATTGTATTACGAGCACAGAATGTTATGATGCGTTTGAAAACCTATCTAGATAAAATATATCGAGAATTTTTTTATCTTTAGAAGAATCATAAAATCGTTTGAAATAATTTTAAAATGCGTTGTGTTTTCAATTGAGAATTTATATTTGTGGAGGACGGTTCGGTCTAGTAATGGATTGACCTACATTTAATTACTAAAAACTATATCATAAATAACAATTTCTAGTTTGGTCGTAGAAAAAATATCCCTGCTTAAACTGTCCCATTAGAAAAGGTACAATCCTATAAAATATTGATAGGATAAGGATGATTTTATTGGGATCAACCGAGAAACTCTTTACTTTATAAAAATGTTGAGTAGGAAAGGCTCATATTCAATGGGAAAATGGAATTCAGCTCATAATCCTTTAAATATCAGACTTTTCCTATTGAAATATTTTGATAGGAATGAACATAATTTAAAAGGAAAATAAAACTCAGACAATCTTTTTCTTACGATAAGATTTCTTAATAGGAATTAGGATTCTTTATATTTTTAAAGGAAGACATTGAAACATTTTCAACGGGAAATAGATAATTTGTAAAGGAAAATAAAACTTAGAAAATTGTTTTGTGAACAAGATTTGGAGATGAAGATTTGGAACAATCCTAGTTTATCCTCCCAAATAGATTTGCGTTTTTTTTTCAGATAAATAGAATGATTAGGGTCCTCTGCATCCTAATTATGAAAAAAAATTAACGGAAATGAGAGGATCAAAAGTTATAAAGGATCAAACTTTCAATTTTACCTTGGTCCCCCCTTTGGTTTTTTAGAAGTAACTTGATTTGATTTTTGATTTTTTTTTAAATCAATTAAGCGACCTTGCACAATTTCGATCAAAGATAGCACCGCCCCCCCCCCCCCCCCACCACGCGCTCCCCGCTCCGCGTCCGCGGTGCAGAGGACGCGGATGACGCGGGGGGGCGGTGCTATTTTGATCGAAGTTGTGCAAGGTCGCAGAACTGAGTCAAAAAAAAATCAAAAATCAAATCAAGTTACATCTAAAAACTCAAAGGGGGGACCAAGGTAAAATTGAAAGTTTGATCCTTTATAACTTTTGATCCCCTCATTTCCGTTAATTTTTTTTTCATAATTAGGAAAAAAAAAAATATAAAAATAAAAAATAAAAAATAAATAAATAAAATAAAATTTTTAAAAAAATTTAAAAAATTTTTTTTTTAATTTTTTAAATTTTAAAATTTTAGTGTGTGATAAAATATAAATAAATAATAAATAAAAATAAAAAAAAATAAAAAAAAAAAACTAAAAATAAAACCAAAGGGGGGACCAAGGTAAAATTGAAAGTTTGATCCTTTATAACTTTTGACTCCCTCATTTCCGTTAATTTTTTTTTTTCATAATTAGGATGCAGAGGACCTAATCTATCTATTTTTCTGAAAAAAAAAACGCAAATCTATTTGGGGGGATAAACTAGGATTGTACCCAAGATTTCCCAATAGGATTAACAGTTTTACAGGAAGACATTGAGATAGTTTCAATAGGAAGTGTATAATTTCTACAGGAACATACGACTTTAAAATTATAATTTTACGACAGTATTTTTCAATAGGATTCTATATAGTTTTATGGGAAGACATTGAAATAGTTTCAATAGGAAATGGATAATTCTTACAGGAAAATACGAATGAAATTTTTCTTATGTCTGGTTAAATAAAAAATTCACTAGAGATTTTAAAAATATATAGTTAAAATCGTTTTATACATTTTAATAATTTTGTTTGTTCAAACTTAACAAGTACGTATTATAATAAATTTCACTAATAAATTAAAATAAAAACGCCAATTTCTTATTAACTAATAGTTTTTATTTACTATATACGTATTTTGAATGCTATGCTTTCATCGACAGTAGTGTATATCAAAACATTTCAGTAGTATATATCAAAACATCGTTTTATGTGTTTTAGCTATCGCTTCTCGGCTGAAAGACTATAATAATAGTGTAAACGACTCCATCTGTTAATAAAACTTATTAACAAAACTAATTTAAATTTTTAAGTTCAACGATTATTATTATTTTGTTGGCAGCGCCGAATATTGCAACGAGGAAAATATTAGTTTTTGACAGTTCTCTATATATAACTTGCAAATCATCATCGTTCTGAAAAACATCGTTCGACATCGCCGCTGAGAATTATTAACAAGATATGTAATTTTAAATAGATTGAATTGTATTTGTGCTAAATAAATAACAAGTTTGAGTTAATAAATGTTATTAAATATATATCTTAATCATATCTTATATATCAGAAGTGGGATATAAATATCCAACATCATCGAAGTGTAATTTCAATACATTGAAATTGTTAACATTTTATAAAATAAAAATGTCGGAAAACGATACATGGAGAACATTATCATCGTACAACATAGAATCAACATCGAACAGGACAAACAACGATGTATATCAGTACCTCGGAGATCAACAGTTATCATGGAATGCTTATTGTATGCAGCAACCAACAACGAACATGTGTACACAACCTCAACATGGAACGTTTCCACCGCTGAAAATAAGTACACATCAACAAAATCAACGCATAAATTATAATCCACCGCCAAACATGGTTATACATGAACATCAAGTTAAATATAATCCACCGAACATGTGCGCACAACCTCAAAATATAAATATACCACCGAACATGTGTGCTCCACAACAACACGCTCTAACACCACCGCTGAACAAACATGAGCACAACACGCATCTCAAATTCAACTCAGCGTCATGTGAATATAGAAAATTTGAAGAAACAATGCCGCCAAGTTTTCATGAAAGACAACATGCCCAGCCATTTGATGTAAATCCAGGTAACAAATTTTTAAATTTTAATTTTTCCCCGCGAGATATATCCGAGTTGCTCGAAGATTTCGATCCTGCATGTCGTGATGGTGTGTCCGTACTGCATTGGGTGAATGTAGTTGACCAAATACAAAAAGTTTACTGTGTCAGTGACGTAATAATTTTATATGCCGCGGTTAGGAAGCTAAAAGGGGTAGCTAATCTATGGTATCAGTCAGTAGCGCATGGCATACGTGATTGGGTTGACTTTCGTGAGGGTATCATTAATGAATTCAGAAAAAATCGGGATGTGGCCGATGTACATTGTACATTGGCGAATCGTAAAAAGAAACCATCAGAAAGTTTTTCGGAGTTTGCATATAATATTAAAAAAATAGCTAGTGAAATAGATTTGGACGACGAAACTATTATAAAATATATAATTTCGGGAATCAACGACAGTGATGAAAAATTAAAATGTTCGCTGGCTATTCAGAATTTTCAATCAGTGTCACAGTTGATTGATAGATTAAAACGGTACGAAAATGTTCTAGATTTAAAACATTATCAAGTAGTTGATAAAAGTAGCAAACGAGAAGAATCATATCGGAACAATGATTATAATCATTTTAGAAATAATATTCCACGCGATCTACGTCGTTGTTTTAAATGTAACTCTAACAAACATTTAGCTCGAGATTGCAATGAAAGGTCCAAATTAACTTGCACATTTTGCCGTCAAGAAGGACACTACGAAGCCACATGTCCTAAAAAACAAAATAAAGTTCGGAGAGTTGAACTATTGGAACATGAGTACCTCAAATATGTGGAAATAAATGGGAAACCCAATATTAGGGCTTTCATTGATTTAGGTTCGGACTGCGTAACAATGACAAAATCGTTAGCTTTGAGTTTGGGATTGGAATGGCAAGATTATTGTCAAATTTTAAAAGGTTTTGGTAAGGGGTTCACTTACAGTCTAGGAAAAATAAATGTTAATATAAAAATTGATGAAGTTTCGATTCGTGTAAACGTTTTAATTGTAAACGACCACGATCAAACTGAACGTTTAATGATAGGTCGAAGTGCACTTGACCAAAACGGGATTATAGTTTTTAAATCTAATAACCTGTTGAAAGTTTTGAAAATAGATAATGATAGTACAGAATTTTGTTTTAACCATGGTAAAGATAATTTTAAAATGCAAATTAATTTAAACAATAGTAATAAAAAAGACGAAAATGTAAATACGTTAAATGAATCCTCTATAAATTCGACCGAAACGGTTGTAGATTTGGAATCTAGTAATAATAATTATATCTTAGATGACGTAAATATAGAAATTGATGGTAATTTTATAAGAAAGTCTTCGGATCAAAACATATGTAGTTTTGACAATTGTAAAGAATTCAAGGACGAAAATATTGATAACGCAGATTCGCTCGACTCCGCATGGGATTTTAATTTCACCGATGATTATTTTAATGATAATGTTAATGATTACGTAGTTACGGATAACTTAGAAGATAGTTTAGGGTTTTATGATTTTTCGTATAATGAGAATAAAAATGTAAAAGTGAATTCAAACAACGTTGAACAAAATCAAGTATTTGCCATCGAATCTGTTTCACCTAAATATGGTAGGATAGATGACGAAATTATTGATGAGTGCGTAAATAAAAATATTAGCTACGAATTTAAAAACGAAATTAAGCAACTAATTTCTGATTTTCGGGAAACGTTTGCATTAAGAATGGATGAAATCGGTAAAACAGATAAAGCTAGCTTAAAAATAAATTTAAACGATAGTGAACCTGTTTCGTATCGACCATATAGGCTTTCATTTCCACAACGAGAAAAAATTAAAAATCATATTAGCGAATTATTGGACTTAGGCATTATTAAGCATTCAGAATCGGATTATGCATCGCCTATTGTAGTAGTGAAAAAGAAGAACGGAGAAGATCGCATATGTGTAGATTTCCGTCGTCTTAATAAAAAGACCGTTAAAGATAGGTTTCCGTTACCAAATATGGACGATTGCTTGCAACGACTGGCAAACAATAATTATTTTACGACGCTAGATTTGGCCTCTGGTTACTATCAAGTTCCAGTTGAGGAAAGCTCAAAGAAATTAACATCATTTGTAACCCCGGACGGTCAGTATGAGTTTGAAAGAATGCCATTTGGCTTAGCAAATGCGCCTGCGGTATTTCAGCGGTTAATGAACCGAATAGCAACCGAATTAAACTATGATATTGTCGTGTATATTGATGATATTATACTACCCAGTAGAACAATTGAGGAAGGGATCCATTTATTGCATAGAGTTTTGAATAAATTAAAAGAATACGGACTTACATTGAGAATGAGCAAGTGTAAGATTTTGTCTGAAAACGTGGAATTTTTAGGTCACGAAATAAATTGCGAAGGAATTAGACCAGGAAGAAACAAAACCATATGTGTGGAAAAGTTTCCAACACCGACCAATATCCATCAAATACGACAGTTTGTGGGTCTCGCTTCATACTTTAGAAAATTCGTACCACAATTTTCGACAATAGTAGAACCTATGACTAGGTTAACTAGGAAAGGTGTAAAATTTAATTGGACAAGCGAACAAGACGAAGCATTTTTAAAACTTAAAACTAAACTGTGTCAACGCGATATTTTAGTACTATTTGATTTTAGTAAGACGCACGAAATACATACGGATGCTAGTGTGTTAGGATTGGCTGGTGTTTTATTGCAACGTGAAGGAGACGATGAATATCATCCAGTAGCTTATTTTAGCCGTCAAACGTCGGATTTAGAAAAGAAATTCCATAGCTACGAGCTAGAATCTCTGGCAGTTGTAGAGTCACTAGACCGTTTTAGATGTTTCATTTTTGGAAAGAAATTCACCGTAGTGACTGATTGTAATTCACTAAGAACAGCCTCGTCGAAACGAGATATGATTCCCCGAATCGCTAGATGGTGGCTTAGAATTCAAGATTATGACTTCGATATTAGACATCGTAGTGGCAAGCAGATGACGCATATCGACGCGTTAAGTCGCAATCCTGTAGAACTACCAGTAGAAGTGCAACCGGCGACATTAGACGTTTTTAATATAGAAAGCATCGATGTAAATTGGATGGGTGTATTGCAGGATAGTGATCCTGAGGTAATTGAGATTAAGCAAAATTTAAATAATGGAAGCCATAATGATTTTGTTATTGAAAATGGTAGGCTTTATAGGAGATTAGAAGATCAGTTATTATTTTATGTACCAACAGGAATACGTAGTAGAGTTTTGCGAACATGTCACGATGACATGGGTCATTATGGTATTGATAAGACATTATGTGCGCTCCGTAAAGTTTTCTGGTGGCCTAGAATGAAACAATATGTAAAAAGGTATATTAATACATGTTGTGAGTGTCTCTTCCATAAGGAAAATCGTGATGCAAATAGAATATCCCTACACCCAATCGAAAAGATTCCCACTCCGTGTCATACGTGGCATATGGACCATTTGGGCCCATTTATTAAAAGCTCGCGTAATCATTCTTATGTTTTAGTATTCATCGACGCATTTACTAAATACGTTTGGACCAAGGCAGTAAAGGACACATCGTCGCGATTTGTAATGAAAGCAATTGAGGAATATGCGAATATTTTTGGAATGCCGAGTCGAATAATTTCTGATCGCGGAACTGGGTTTACATCAATTAAGTTTGAGCTATTTTGTAAAAATAATCACATTGCTCATGTCAAAAACGCAACCGCAACACCGAGAGCAAATGAACAGGTGGAGCGTTATAACCGCACTTTACTACACGCATTAAGAACCATGTCCGATTCACATCATGAGAAATGGGAAGATCATTTAATGAAAATTCAGTGGGCATTGAACAATTTGCCACACTCCGTCACTCATAAGTCACCGAATGAGTTAATTTTTGGATTCTCTCCAAAGCCAATATCTGGGGATAAACTAACGATCCAACTATTGGATGAGTTTTCATTAAATAGGGATTTTAATACGGAAACCAGAGAAGAGATGAGAGAAGAAGCATCAAAAAAAATAAAAACTAATCAAGATCAACAAAAGAGAAGATTTGATTTAAAATTCAGAACACCAAAGACATACAAAGTTGGTGACAAGGTGGTAGTTTACCGTGAACCGCCTGCTACAGGAGATAGCAGGAAATTGCATCGACGTTTTAGAGGGCCTTATGTCATAACTGATGTTTTGTTTGGCGATAGATATCGAGTTGAGGATCCTGCAGTTGTTGATGGTAAAAGAAGATATAAAGGAGTTGTTCCTTCGGATCACCTGCGTTTAGTTGTTGCGCCAGATGAGGAGTTTGAATGTACAAGTTCAGATGAAGATTGAGGTCAATCTTATTTATCAGGATGGCCGAGTGTAAACGACTCCATCTGTTAATAAAACTTATTAACAAAACTAATTTAAATTTTTAAGTTCAACAATTATTATTATTTTGTTGGCAGCGCCGAATATTGCAACGAGGAAAATATTAGTTTTTGACAGTTCTCTATATATAACTTGCAAATCATCATCGTTCTGAAAAACATCGTTCGACATCGCCGCTGAGAATTATTAACAAGATATGTAATTTTAAATAGATTGAATTGTATTTGTGCTAAATAAATAACAAGTTTGAGTTAATAAATGTTATTAAATATATATCTTAATCATATCTTATAATAGTGATTAAGGTTGTATATGTTTATTTTATTTTAATTGATTAATATTTAATAGGAAATTTAAAGGGTTTAGAAATTCCCATTAAAACATACTACATAGTCAATCCCATTAATAATCGAAAAGGATTTCATATGAAATTCTAAGACTACAAAACTCCCTTTAAAATGTGTTTAGTCCTATTATTTGACGGTCGCAGAAAATTCAATAAAAATGTAGTCAATCTCATTGAAAATTTTATAATCCTATAATAGTATATTAAGAAACTAGTTTCATAATCGACGATTTTATCGCACGCAATCTTTTTAGAAAACGACCCGCGCAGCTGTGAGTTTTCTAAAGGATAAGTCTAATGAAACGAGTTTTTTATACTATTTTTTCTATTTTGCATTTTTTGTCTTGAAATTTTAAAAAATGTGTATTTTATTAAAAGATGGTCAATTTGAAATTTTGTTATTATTACTAATTATTTTAATTAATTAAAATATTTAACACTAATTTAGATATTCTGATTAATTTTATTTACATGTTTTTTTTACATGTTTTTATTTACATTACAATGTTCACTGACGTTTGTATGACCAATGTGACAAACCTTGAAAGACAAAACTTTTGCGTATCGTTATGAAATCCATTTCGATACGCATTTGGGTATCGAAATGACTTTATTTTAGACGCAAAATAGAAAAAAATGTTTTCGTTTCTATTAAAAGGATTCAATGTATTTCTATAGGACAATTGAATAGGATTCAATCGATTTCAAAAGGAAAAAAATTGTTTAATAGGATTTTATAGGAAATTTCCGACGCAATTTTCCCATTAAACTTTGTTTTTCAATAGGATAATTTAGGCAGGGATATTACGTTTATGCCAACCTTACTCTAAAACACGCCAAAATTAAAAGGAAAAGTTTTGTTTTGTTCCAAAGATAACTATTTTTGAAATTGTGCATCTCAGGTCAAAAATTTTTGTTGTTAATCTGAGATGCTCATCTTTTAAATGCACTATATTTAGAACAAAAACAAAGTTTTTCTTAAAATTTTGGCATGTGGTAAAGGAAAGTTTGAACTTTTATAATATGGAAATAGTTATTTATTTATCTAGAACGAAAAATGAAACTTTAAAGTACGAGCTAGTTGTTTACTGACCGAAATTACTAGTGAGTGCCTTTAAAAACACTTTTCGTTTGAGGTAAATACAAAATTTTATTTCATACTGGAAATTTATTAAAATAAAAAGAAATGAGTTTTAAATTTTGCCCAAAAAGTTGAACTTTAATGTCCTAGGACTTTATAAAATTTTATAAAGTCCTAGGACGTTAAAATTCAACGTTTATGGTACAAAAAGTTGAACTTTAACGTCAGTAGTGTTAACCCACTATCTTACATTTCCACGATAGGTGTTAATTGATTTTTTTCAGGTATGAATATATGACTGGTATATTTTTTTGTTTTAAAATAGATTATTTTTATTGGATAAGTTCGTGGGAGGTCGAAAAATGTTTTAAAGAAGATAAGAAAAACGAATCTGAATATAATTTTTTCTTTTTCACTTCGACAGATGTTTTGAAAACAACAACAATTGCATTTAGAATGTTGTTGAAAGAAACTAAAGCAAAATGATTTTCATTATTTTTTTTTGTTATCTAATAAGAAAAAATATGCTAATATGTTACATGAATGAAAAAAAAGAAATAAAAAAGCGTGTGTATTTAGAGATTTGCAAAATATTATGGGAATTCCTCGAGAATAAGAAAAAAAATATTATCCCGTTATCTCACACATTTTCATATATGTGTTAATTGATTTTTTTCACGTATGAATATATGACTAATGTAAGATTTTGATAGTGAAAACAGATGTGTTGTTGTAGTTTTTTCTGGTTGCTATGTAAGATGGAAAAAAAGTTGAAAATGATTTGATTTTTCTCGACAGATGTTTTGAAAAAATGGAATGCAAAGATCTATATCTATAAAACAATTGTTTTTTTGTTGTAGGAAGTTGGAAAACGAATCACAAAACTCGATTATTCGCGGCACTTGGCTTTTTCGTTAAATAATTAAGTAAGATTTTGATTTTTTTTTCTTTTAGGCGCATGTGTTGAGATTGTTGCTCTTTGTTGTTCTAGTTTGCTGGAAAAAAAATGATGATGTGTTGGAAAACAAAAACTTTTTATTTGGAATTTTAGACGGATGCCTTGTATCTTTTTTTATTTTAAAATAGATTATTTGTGTTGGTGTGATCGAAATGATGAAAAAAGCAATAACAATACATATGTTTTTGATTTTAAAGAATGAGTTTGTGTTTTAATCTTATTTTGCAAATAATCTCTGCGTGTGGTCGTTTAAATTTTACGAATAAAATGAATTTAATGAATAAAAAAATGGATTTCGTCGCACTATCTATCGAAAAAAAAGATGTTTGAAAGAAAAAAAGGAAAAAAGCAATGACAACAACAATTGCATTGAAATTAATTCAATTGCATTGAGAGAAAAGAAAAAAAAATATTATAATATTATAAATAGATAGCGGATCTCACACATTTTCATATATGTGTTAATTGATTTTTTTCACGTATGAATATATAACTAATGTAAGATTTTGATAGTGAAAACAGATTTGTTGTTGTTGTTTTTCTGGTTGTTATGTAAGATGGAAAAAAAAATTGAAAATGATTTGATACTTAGTTATGTTTAATAACCCCCGAGATAATTCTCAAATCTACCCGCTTGCTAGACAAATTTATCCAGAAAATATTAACGAGTTTGTAAGAGTATAAAAGGGGGCAGCTTCAAACGGGGTTTTGAAGCCAGCTGACCAAGGAAAAAAGAAAATGAGCACTGCAATCTATCTAAGCTAATTGTTCTTGCAAAATAGTGAAAACGTTTTGAAAATTAAGTACAATAGATTAGTTTAGATTGAACATTATTTGAATGATTAATTGTCTGAAAAATTTTTAATTTTTTTGTTTGGGCATAGACTCTGACACATCTGTTTACCGCGGTCTGTCGGTTAAGTTATTTCTGATGTTTTGCAATAATGCAACAAGAAAAATATGACAGAAAATTAATAATATAAAAAGTAATTAGCTTCTGATGTTGTTGTTGTGTTTATCACATGTATTGGTTAGTTTTTTGTTTTGTTAATTTTTTGTTTTCGTTTTCACATAGTTGTGAAATATACATTTGCTGTAGCATTTGATGAGCTCTTAAGGAATTAGTAAATGTTATTCGTAGTATAGTAAATTGTTTTCAATGTTTTTTTTTGTCGTTGTGATGACACATGAAAATAAGTAAAAAAAATACTATAAAAACTTGTCATGTATGGTAATTTTTAATTTTTTGTTGAATTCAAACATTTCTTCTTAAGAATAAATATAAATTGTGTTGGGCGACATGTGTCGATTAACTTTTTAGATTGATTATCTTTCTTAGTAGGAAAAAGTGTGGAGGCGTGTTCGCTGAATATATGAATTGCTTCCTTAAGTTAAAACAAGAAGCAAGTGATTGGCCGTCAAATGTTTCCACTCAAATTGAAAAGGAAAACTTCATTAGGGAGTTTTGAGCATGAAGGGATTCATTTCTTTTTAATGCGCTTTGGGGTAAATCGGGACACAGAAATGATAGGAATCAGACGGGCCAAAACAAATTAATTTTTTATGGCGATTAAAACAGTCAGTAAGGTATTGGATTTACAGTTAGTTATCTTTAAGTGTATGCGCTTTCCCTTTCTAACAAATGGATAGTTGATCTAGACAGTAAACAAGAACTAAACTATGTAGTTGTTAAATGGTATGGAATTCACAAATGAAAATGCAGTTTCTGAACCATATTTAAGAAACTTTTTCAAAGGGTTTGATAAATAAAGAGACATCATTTTTGCTAACATTATATATTTTTCAAATTTATTATTTCTTTTATTTTATTTTATAGTAAATTATTAAAGTTTTTTCTATTATGATAATTAAAAATAACTGTGCCTAAGTTTTTTTTTTATTCGCTACACCAGTCGTCTAGTGTGGTGTCCGAAGATGTTTGTGAGGGATTAATTTCGAATGAATCAAATACTTCTTTCCAAACCTCCCGATCAGGGCAATTAAGAAGATAAATCTGTAAATAGAAGAAAAATGTTAAATCAAAATATGTATTAATTTGAGTATTAAGTTAACAAATTACCTCATGGTCTTCTTTTATAATTACGTGGTAAATATTATATTTACACATAATAACCTGTATTCCTGACGGATGCTTGTCTTTTCAAGTGTTAATGTGACGGAAGAAGTTTCTGTAGGTTATTTGATGATTCACATTGTATGGACATATATATTTTTTTACTCCTACTAAGCTAGACATCTAAATATAAAAAAATAAATCAATTAACGAAATAAAATTAAAATTTCAATTTTAACTTACCATGTATATTGTTTTTTACTAATGTAAATTATTTCAGCCTTGTATCGTTCTTAAATACTAGATTTATCATACGTATCCCACATTTATCATACGAATTCCTTAATGAATATACACTTTCCCATTCTAACAAAATGAATAGTTGATCTAGACAGTAAACAAGAACTAAACTATGTAGTTGCTAGATGATATGGAATTTACAAATGAAAATCCGGTATCTGAACCATTTTTTCTGAGAAACTTCAAACCATACCTTTCAATTGAAAAATTTTGCTACATTAACAATATCTGTAGATGAATTATACAACATTTGACTGTGATTATTTTAAAATTTATGTCAAAAATGCTACTTGAGTAGGCTTATGTAGATAATTTTGCAACTATAGAAGTTTACTTGGTTTAAATTAAAAATAACCCCCAAAAATACTATAATAAATCCTATAAATACTATAATTACTTAGAAAAATATTTTTAAAGCATATTATCGAGTATTTTGCTTCTATAGTTTTTGCTGCTTCACTAACATTTTGATAGAAGACTCCTGATAGAAGACTCATTTTCTTATCATTTTAAGTTGAAATATTTTAAACGAGAAAAAAATGCAGTTTTTGCAAGAAATATTAAAAGAATAGAACTCAAACATTTCGTATCTTACTTTAGTTTTCATAAGCCCATTGTAAATGTTATTGATTTGGGTATTTCTCCACTCGAAAATGATAATTAAAAGATGCGATCAATTGTGAATTGTAAGCAATGTTAATAAAGTTTGTCTTAAAGAATATGAACAGTATGAGTTCACTAATAATTAATGACTTTTAAAGGAATGTAATATGTTTTTATTTCCTCATTACGAAATTTCACTCGTTCCGAGCGGCGGGTGCACGCACAACTTTTCTGAGAAACTTCAAACCATGCCTTTAAATTGAAAAATTTGTTACATTAACAATATCTATAGCTGAATTATACAACATTTGCCCGTTATAATTTTAAAATTTATGTCAAAAATGCTACTTGGGTATGCTTATGTAGATAATTTTGCAACTATAGATGTTTATTTGGTTAAAATCATCATCACAAATAATTTAAAATCAAAAATCTTCGTCCATTGGTTGTTCTTCTGAACCTCATTCTTCTACAATACAGCAAGAGAAACATGATTTGCCATCATTTGTTGGCAGGATTAGAAACCCTGCATCACTCAATTAAAGTGGTTTTTGTGAATATATTTTTTGGCCGCGTTTTAAATGATTCTAAACGTCTGTTAAAATCTTTGTAGACGTTTAGACTGTGATACGCATTGTGACAAACTTTGGCAAAATGGTTTGGCCTTAGCTGAACGTGCTGGCTTGACTGGAATTTTTTCTGAAGTATCTGAATTTTTTTTTTGTAAGTTGGTGTTTGTTTTTAATTTTTTTTTTTTTTTTGTTTTTTTCGTTAATTTCTTTTTTTTCATTTTTTTTTTGTTTTTTTTTGTTTTGTTTTTTATTTTAATTTTAATTTTTTTTAATTTTTATTTTTTGGTGGCCAATGGCCAAGCCATTTTGTCAAAGTTTTGTCACAAGCTATCATTTTGTCACAAAAAAAACAATAAAAAATAAAAATAAAAAAAAATTAAAATGAAAATGAAAATAAAAAAACAAAACAAAAATAAAACAAAAAAAAAAATGAAAAAAAAAAATGAAAAAAAAAATGAAATAAAAAATTAACAAAAAAAAAAAAAAATTATAAAAAAAAAAAATTAAAAAAAAATTAAAAACAAAAACCAACTTACAAAAAAAAAAAATTCAGATACTTCAAAAAAAATTCCAGTCAAGCCAGCACGTTCAGCTAAGGCCAAACCATTTTGCCAAAGTTTGTCACAATGCGTATCACAGTCTAAACGTCTACAAAGATTTTAACAGACGTTTAGAATCATTTAAAATGCTGCCAAAAAATATATTCACAAAAACCACTTTAATTGAGTGATGCAGGGCTTCTAATCCCATTTCTGACAAAAGTTTTTAAAGTGCCATTAAGGATGCTTTCCAAACGACGACTTATTTGTGGGACGTAACTTATTCTAAACTTATTCGAATAAGTATGCTGGCGAGGTGACTTATTTTGTATCTCTTTTTCCATAAAAATCTAATCTGATATGTCAAATATACTTTTTATTTAATTTAGTTAATATCTGTCACTAATTTGATCAAACTTTTTATAAATCAGATTTAAACTGGGGCCCTATTCCCGAACACATAAATGTCATCACAATATTGTAAATTCACACAATATTGTGAATTTCATATTATGTAACACCAATTTGGTGAAAATTCTACACAATATTGTGAATCTGACAAGAACAATATAGTTACTGTCAAAATCACAATTTTGCTTTATGTTTTGTGTGTTGACTTTTTTATACAAATTTCATGGATTGGCGTAAAAATTAATTTATATCGCAAAATTAAGTCTTTAATAATATTAAATAATCATATTTTTATATAAATATCATTAAAACATGTTTATTTATTAAATATATTTTTATTTTATTTTGCATCTTTTAAGATTAAAAAAGTTAGTTGTCAAAAGTACGAATCTAGTACCAAAAATCTGTTATAATTTTGTAAACATTTGTTACAATTGGTTTGTGTCTAAGGATCAGAAATATGTGTTACAGAATACCATTTTTAAACAAAGTTGTTAAGCATTTTGGTGAAATTGACAATATTGTCGATTGACAAATATGTGTTCGGGAATAGGGCCCCAGACATAATTATAGACATTATTGTCTTGAATGCTTTTTTTGACATTTTTAATATGGAGGCAAATAAGTAATAAGTATCAAATAAGTCGTCGTTTGGAAAGCACCCTTATTCTTTAAAGTCTGGTACCAACTCTTTTTTGTCATATTATTGACGATGATTTATACTAGTTTCCCACCGCAGAAATTTACTATGTAGTATAGCAAATATTTGATATTAGTTTGATTTCTCACCGTTCATATTATATTAAGATAATGTTTCGGTGGGAAACCAAACCTAACTTGACACTAGAATAAAATTGATATATCAAAATACCGTACTGTCAATTTTATATTTGATATTAGCGTTATAGTTTTTAAAATGAAATTTACAACCTAGAGAAAATCAAACTAGATTTAGACCAGCCCTGCCATTGTTTTTGAACAGCATAAAATACATATAAGTTTTATTCTATAACGTCTTTTTTAAATAATTCTCTCACGAAAACCAAACGTCTACGTTGACTACGTTTTTCATGTCCTATTCCCTTATAATGCTATACTAAACATATCCATATCATAATCAACAATTAATACATACACTTTAATTTATTAAATATCAGAAATGAATCTTACAAGCTAAAAATCGCAAGAAAACACAATGTTTACGAATTTCATAAAATGACATTTCACCTATAAAATAATAATTACGTTTCACACCGTCGATATTACACTTTATTTGATAAGTATTATATTTACTAGCTAGCAAATGAAAATAGCAAATTTAAAATAATTGTTGTGATAGTTTGCTTTCACACCGTTGCTATTATACTTTATTAAACTATACTAGCTAGCAAATTGCTACGGTGGGAAACTAGTATAAATCGACACTGACCCAGCGAAAAAAACCACATTGTTCGTGGAACGCTTTGCTGTAATCTGTTTTAGAAACTCCTAAAGAAAAACCAAAAATCCAGTTTTCAGGATTTAATATGAAAGAACTTTATTTCAAACACAAAAAAAATCTTAAGGGGGTTAACTACCAGCAAAGTCTCCGGTCTGAACATCATTCCTCCTATTATTCTAACAACATTTTCAAAAGAACTCGCACCTTCTCTTACCAAAATTTTCTACGAATCCTATAGATCTGATATTTATCTTTTGTGTTGGAAGTTACCCGATGTCCAGTCCATTCCCAAAACGAAACAAAATGTAATATTTCAAATTATAGACCGCAATACCCTTGCTCTTAGTTCTATCTAAAATATATGAGCATTATATTAATACACAGCAGTAATGCCAGATCGGGTGATTTTTTTTCCGTTTATGGGATATTTTATTTAAAACAAGAAAGTGGGCAAAAACTTGACAAGTGCGGGCTTTTTCACAATTAATATGTAGAAGCGTTTTAAATTTTAAACTTATTCAAAATGATCGCAACAACTGTTTTTTTACTATGCTTTCAGAAAGATGTTGATTACTCAATAATTTTGTTTAAATGAATCTGCCATTCATCGCCTTTATAGTATACAGTAAAATCGATGAAATTTCAGCCTTCAGACGTTGATGTTCTGATATTTCGTAGGGAAATAGAAACAAACGTTTCGAAAATCCCAAAAGCAATAACATATTTCTGAGTTTCAGGAATATTTTCACTCTACGACACGGAAAATAAAATCACCTGCAACTACAAGATGGCTCCTCTCTATGCATCGTTTTTTGAAACAAAAGATCAACAACCGATCGAAACACACCGATCTACATCGTACAAATGAAATGCTTAGTCTGAATCAACAGTCCCGGGGGCGTACAATCCACAAAGGTTTAAAAAACAAAGGTTCATAAACACCTCATTAACATGTTGTTGTGGGACCTAGGTCTTAACAGGTATCTATGTGTGTTGTTGTAATTCCTACACAGCACGTTTAGTTAAAAAAAAATTCGTTGGACCCCCCTAAAACTTTTTCTGTGTGCGCCCCTGCCCTGCAGCTCATTTGCATTCCAAAGTATAGGGAATAGGGATCCACCTATCGACTTTAAATTAGGTACGCTGGTATGTGAAACCAATATATGCTATGGCCTTAATTTTTAGATCCGCAGGTGAATCGTGACACGAAATAAGGGGGTCAAAAGGTATGTTTCTGTCTGTATATAGACCCAATATGTCAGAAACTACTTGACCTATTGACTCCAATTTTGTTCCACAGGTATCTTAGGCCAATGTTTATTTATTTAATATCTTTTTTTTAACTTTATAAGATATTTTGTTACATTCAGCTTTCAATAGTTTCATATTCCATTACACTGTTCTAGTTTTTGATTTTAAAACGCTAATTTAAGAATTATCAGGTTAAAAATTAAACCGTATTGCCTTCCTATTACACAACAGTTTATATTAAAATAAATTGCATCAATCTTTTAATTATTGAAGGTTTAAGTCATATTAAATTTTGGAAGATGTGTAATACGTTTACGGGATTAAAATTAAAAGGAGATCTTGGTAGATTTGGAAAAACAGAAATCTCTGATATTCTTGGAATACACCCAATGCCAGACGAAAAAGTTGTTTCTGGTTGTGAATGGGGTAATATATTGGTTTGGGACGAAGGACTAATAAAATATGAAGTTTGTCGTAAGAGCCGAAAAACTATGCACTCTAAAATGATTACGCAAATAAATATGCACAATGATGAGGTAATGACAGCCAGCTTAGATGGTTTTGTTAGAATATGGTTTTGGTCAACTGTTGAGCTAGCAGATCCACCAGATGATGATCGGTTCGTTGAAATTGAGCCAATATATGAATATAAAATTGGAAACAAAAATCATGAATCCGAAATTATTTGGATGATTAAAAAAGAAAATGATCATTTGGATTATAAATGGTATGTCCAGGTAAGAAAAATGTTTTCACAATATAAAGAACAAGTATAATAAACACTTTATTTTTAAGGATGGAAATGGTGGAATATGGATTGCTGATATTTCACCTGATTATAATCCTGATCCTCCAAAACAATTGTTTAGATGTCATGCTGGGGCTATTGTAGGAATGGCATGTAGTCCGCATTCACCGCATGTTGCAACTCTTGGAATTGATGGTAGATTACATATGTACAACTATTTAGAACGAAAACTGTTATATTTTAGACAGTTCCCATTTAAAGGAACAGATCTCATTTGGGTTCCATTAAAAGTAACTTTGAATTTATGAATTCAGATTTTTAGTTAAATTACATAAATTTTTATAGGTTGAACCATCCGGTGTTATAATGGTAATGGCGTTTGACGATGGTGCTCTGAGAGTCGTTGCGGTAGATCTTGTAGATTATACAAATAATCCGGAACCGATTGCTCTTGTTCAGGTTATTAAACCACATTCAAAATCTATAACAAAAATATCTATAAATCCGCCCGGCACTATACTAGTATCTGGCTCGGAGGATTGTAATATATTTATTCATCAAGTTTTTCAACAAGATCCATATTTTCAATTAATACCAGTTGGTTTATTAAAAACGCCATCACCTTGTTCAGCAATTAATTGGGTACCTGATACATTTGCAAGGGTTTTAGTTGGATGTTTATTTGGTGAAGTATTAGAAGCTGACTTACCAGAACGTCCTAAATCATATACAGCTCTTTCATATGATTTATTTCATATCGAAACAAAAGTTATTGTTTTTAAATCTGTTAAGTCAGAAATTCGTCGAGAGTTAAAAATAAAAGAAATTGAGGAACTAAAAGAGAAAACTAGACTAAAGAAGCTACAAACATTAGCACAGTTAAGAAAAGACAATCCTGGCGTGGAGATTGACGAGGCAACATTTTTAGAGGATACAGAATCGGTAGAGAGCTTAGAACCTATATTTATTCCAAAAATTCCTAATAGAATTTTGTGGTTGCAATATACAAACCGAAATACTATTTGGCTATCAATGGCTGGGTATGATGCGGGTTATATTTATGAGTATGATTTCAATCATGTGGACCCAATAAAGTGTACTTTAATACCAGATGCTGATGATATTGAAATACACTCCTACTTATATTGGTTAGTTATAGTAATATAACTTAATGATTTTTTGTAAACAAACTTTAATTTTAGTGATAATTATTTAATATTTGGCATGCAAAATGGAATGATTCGAATAAACGTGATAGAAGGAGATTATCGAAATTTAAACGATTTTTTTGTATTACCGATGCATGATAATTTAAATGGATCCATCCCTAAACTGGACTTTTCCTTTGATAAGCGATTTTTGTTTTCGGTTGGAACAGATGGAAATTTATTTTCATATAATTGGAATATAGAAACAGAAGTTTTATTACAAGAAGAACCGATTGAAATCGAAATTGGTGAAGTGGTACATGATATTGATGCGATCGATTTCCTTTCATTAGAACAACAAAAACAAAAAGATGATTTGGATGACAGAATGAAAATTGCACGGGAAAAAAAAGAAAAAGTTTTGGATATTTTGTCCGAATACAAAACGGAATTTCGTACTATCCGAAAACAGTAAGACTAATTAATTTATAATTAAGCTAATTTTACTATTAACATTTTTATTTGAAGAAATAAAAAGTTAATATCTTCTCAACAAATTACCACAAAGGAGTTGGAATTAGATGAAAGAATAACGAATAATTTGCAGCAAACTTTAACAAACCAAATGCGATTAGTTCAACGAAAACTGGAATATAATGCAGAAAAGTCAATATTATGTAACAAAAAGTTAAACATGTTTTTTATTGAGCCATTGGAACATTTTCCGTTTGTTGTAAAGGGAATATTGTATGTAACCAATATGCTAGCATTCAATAAAAGCATGTAATTTTTATTTACTTTTAGAGTAAATCAAACAGTAAAAACATTTAGAATACGGAAATTAACTAATGAATTTTATTCATGTCGTGAGGAATTGGAAGAAAAACTAATGATTGAAGCGAACAAGAAAAAGTGAGTATTTTAAATTACGTAAGTGTAAGTTTTTATTTAAATTATTTTACTAAAAACTTTTTTAACGCATTCAAAAGTGATGAATTTGATAATACATCAAATGATATCGAAAGGTTTGATTTAAAATTTTATACCAAACATATTACTTTCTAAACAGAGATTAACCATTATTATAATTAACGTTTGTTATTATAGAATTATTGAAATTATAGAAGATCAAGAATTAAAAGAAGAAGAAATAAAAGTAAGAAAGCTAGAATCATTTTTACAAGGGCTAACAGCATCAACAATTGAATTTAAATTAGAACATCGGGTAAGGCGAGTTCTTGATAAATACCGAGAGCGCAAGGATAAAGAGGAAAGAAGAAAATTGGAGGTTGGTTGCTTATTTTGAATTATTCATACACTATAGCGGTGTTCGATTTGACTAAAGGATTGAAGCAACTGAAAAATTCAATACAATCGTTGTTGTTTTTTCAGTTGTTTCAGTCAAACCGAACGCACACCTTATATCTTCATCGAATTTAATCCTTATTAATTTAATCATTAATTACTGACGCTTAATTGGTTTGGTAAATCTGAAATCTCCTTTTGTTAATAACTTAAGACGGAGATACTAGTTTGTATTATGATGGAAACTTTGATGAAGAGGTGTTCAAATTCAAGCGGAATTATTAAAAGTGCGTGTGGTGCAAGCAACTTAGATAAAAATGTCGTTTTTTTAACATGAACCTAATAATTTTAAGCTAATAGGGCTCATCATATGTTTCAACATGTATCAACATTATATGTTCGTAATCAAATTTAAAAAACTCAACTTTTAAATGCAAAAAAATATTCTCCGAAAATGAGTAAATATGAAAAGAAAAAAATTAAAAGTAACATTTTATATGGCATTTTGGAGTCTCTAAATCCAAATTTTGTGAAAAAAAATGTGAAAATATGTGCATATTGTGTGAAAATTCAAAAGTGTAATATACAGGGTGAGTTTTTTAAAAAATGCCAGGCTTTTATCTCGAGGACGATGCTAGATGGGACAAAATAACCCAAGGTGATATTTGTTAAGGGTCGAGGGGGACGTCTAGTGGTAATATTGAATGACCTTGAAACTCATAAGTATTGGAATTATATGCCAAAGTAGGGTTTTTTTTAATTAGAACCTATGCCTTTAAGGTTTTTTTTTAATTGAGTAAATCAAACTACACACTTTTTGCTTATACTTTTTTTTTTGTAAAGTGTACGATTTAGTAGATATGATTAACATTGATTTTTCACTCTGTCCGGTCTACCGTGTAGGTAGGTCGTTATTTTTTCCCAGTCAATCTAAAATAAAAATAAACATTATGTAACTAATAATTTAATATCCAAACAAAGTTTTAAGTGAAATAATAGTTATTGTTTGTTTTGTTTTGTTTGTTTTTATAAATTTGAGTTTTGTCAACAATTTTTGATACGATCAACAATAAAACAAGACAAGATTGGTAAGATTTATATCAATTACAATTTCACCTCGATATGCTCATTCATCGCAGATACATACATTCAAAATGGAGTCATAAAAATTGTTTAAATTGGACAAATATTCATTCACAATGGCGATATATCTAAATAATAATACGATAAAATGAAAATAAAATTTGGATGATCAAGTTTTACATCAATCACATTGCATGGATTTTTCTTATCATCATTCTAAAACAACATCTCAAAATGGAACTTTTTTCAACATGTCATCTTACATCTACAAACACGGAACATCATATATTATACCATATATCTCCATATTCTTTATGGCAGATGTTATGGACAACTTCATCAATATTTTAAGGTTAATTGTATTTTTCTGATTTCTCATGAAATTGGAAATAATCGAAATTAATCAGACACAGAAATGTTAAAGAAAAATAATCCAATATAGAATTTACGGAAGAAGGTTCAAGACACTACAATTATAAAAATGGAAATTTAATATGGTTCATCATAATTAAAATCTATTTTTAATACTATTATCAATTATTTAAACACAAAAATTAATACAGATAATTAAAAATTTAAAACTATAAAATTTGTTTGACCACACAACATAATGGTCTTTATAATAATTTGTTAAAATAATTTAAATCACATCATTTAAATTTATATAGAATCATTAATATAAAATTAATTAATTCTCGTCCAGCCAAGACGTTAAAAGGGTTTTGCCACACCGATCAATCACCGATTAATTACAAACTGTAAATCAATCTTGTTAACCATAGTCAAGGAAGACAATTTCTTGGTCACTTTTCGTGACTGGTTAGATTTTTTGTCACAGCCCCGTCTAATTTTCGGGTGTCTGTCTTGTCAAACTTCTAACCACCCATGGAAATATGACACTAAATTGTTCTCCTTGACTCTGGGCTCAATTAAACCAATTAGATTTGGTGATGTAGGCTCACGCCTGAACCAACAAAAATAAAATAAAAAAAAAAAAAAAAAAAACATTGATTTGCACTAAAGCAAACGTGTCTTCGCCAAGGTCTTCAGAAAAAAAAAAAAATTTCAATAATTTAAAAAAAAACAATGAAAATCATTCATTAATTTAAATATTATTGCATCGTGGTCTACTGCGTGAAATTGATTTTCGTTGTTGTTATTTAATTTATTGAAATTTTATTTTTTTACTGAAGAACTTAGCGAAGACACGTTTGCTTTAGTGCAAATCAATTTTCCTCATATCTACAAAATCGTACACTTTACAAAAAAATTTGTAAGCAAAAAGTGTGTAGTTTGATTTACTTAATTTAAAAAGACCCTTAAATATATGGGTTCTAATTTAAAAAAAACCCTACTTTAGCATATATCTCCAATACTTATGAGTTTCAAGGTCATTCAATATTGCCACTAGACGTCCCCCTCGATCCTTAACAAATATCACCTTGGGCTATTTTGTCCCATCTAGCATGGTTCTCGAGATAAAAGCCTGGCATTCTTTAAAAAACTCACCCTGTGTTTTATATCTTGATGGCATATCTTGGCAACACCATAATTTTATAGTATATTTGACAGGATGTCAAAATGTTGTAAGTAAAATGGCTATGCAACAAGACGTGTGTATTGAAATGTTTGTGAATAATAAATCGTAAAAATTTAACAGAATCGTGTGTGTTTTATTCTTATTCAATACATCACATCGGCGACGAAAAAGAGTGAAGTCACGCAATAAAAATAGTGATAAAGAAAGTAATTAAATTTTCCAACATTTAGTTAATTAAAAACACGATAGCATGGCTGACACAAAAGCTTTATGGGGCAATATGCCACCTTTTAATTACAAAAGGGATAACGGGAAGATGTACAAAGGCAGATTCCAACAATTTTTGACAACATTTAAGATATCAGATGAAGACCAAAAAAAAAACGACTCTGTTTAATTTTTGCAGAGTTGGAACTTACAGCTTATGTACTCCAAAGGATCCAGGTAATTTAAGTTATGAAGAAGTTATAAAATTACTGGATGAATTTCTGATCCCAAAAATAAAAATATTTTATGAGGCAAGTAAAAATATAGACGAAACACATAATGAATACCTTTTAAGATTAAGAATGCTTGCGGGTGAATGCAGTTTCAAAAATAGATTGGAAGAATCAATTTTGGACAAATTTATAATGATTTTGTCAAATAAAGCATTCGGACGAATAGATGAAGAAGGAGAAGGTGTAACTCTTAAAAAAGTTTTTGTTAGCTGAAAAATATGAACCGGTAAAAATTAATATGGAGGTGAAATAAATGTAGTGAAAAAATCAAAACATCCAATGTATAAACCTAAACAGTCAGAATACTTGGACAAAAACAAACAATAAAAGACAACCGAAGAACCAGTGTAAACATTGTGGTTATACCAACCATTTATCGATTACACATCCTCTTCACGTGACAAATATCATGCCAATGATATTGATAAAAATGCAACCGAAATATCAAAGATGGTTGTTGGTGTTACAAAATATCATACTGACATATTTTGACAGATATAAAACATCGTTTTTGTTTGTTTGCAAAACTTTAACTTCTCTTTTGTTTTCTGCCATAATTTTATTATAACTATGTATTCAAAAACATTCTACGAATTTTAAATATAAATAATTTGTAAAATATGCTTTGAATTTTAAATGTTTGAAGATAAACAAAATCGAATCGCCATTTTTTTTTGGAATTATCAAACAATCATACTGATATTTTTTTCTACAATTTTTGTAGAAAAAAATATCATGAAAAATGTTATGACATTGATAGAAGTAGTCTTCACGTGTGATTTCTTGTATTACTCGATTGTAGATGTTACGTGAAGACCCACAGTTAGATGCAGATTAATACTATGTTTACACCAGGATCTAATAGGTACATACTATACTTATTAGGTCGACTATGGTCGCTGTAAACAGTTATCAAAAAAGTACGTACCAAATATTTGGTAGGATGATTTGCTACGTATCAAATTAGGTACGTAGCAAATAGGTATTATTTTTACGGTGTGAACACTAAAATTAGGTATGACATTTAAAATAAAAATAAATCAACTTATTTTATAAATATATATTTATGTTTGATGTGATTTTTTTGCTGAAATTAAAAGTAAAATAAATTTTAGCATTAATATAATAAATGTTTTCAGTTTTTTATAAAAAATATATATGGAAATTATTTTTTCCTAACCAAAAAATTAACAATGAAAAGGACGCGCTAAAAATTAATATGTCATACCTAATTAATAAGAGTTTACATCACCGTATCAAATTTAAAAAGTATGATGGTGAAAATGGCCAGCAAATTTGATACGTAGCAAATTAGATACTGGTGTAAACTTAGTATTAAATATTTTGTTTGTAACAACCCAGCTAGGAGTGTTATCGATCAGTTATTGGTAAACACTCGATAATGCAGCATTTATATACCGATAACGCGTTATCTACACCAAATTGAAATGTCATCGATAATTTTTGTTCAAATCTGTGGCACCACATTATCGATTATTACTATCGATAACGCAATCAATTAACTGTTACCAATGCTGTTGTCAATAACTTTTATTGAAAAAGTTATTGAAACCATTATTAGGTTTTATTTTAATACAATTGATATAAATAAAAAACGGGGTGGTTTTAATTTTATATTAATTTTATTTTCATATATTTTATTTTAAAAAACGGTTACATATTTACATTTAAAAAACACAACAATTATATATTTTGATGAAGTTGAAATATGTATTTAAATTTAATTTTAGGTTATAGATTAGCACTATATATAATATAAATTTTAAAAAATTATATATATGTTTCTTACACATAAAAAAAATTAACATACAACTGTTTGGATTTTTGTTTTGTTGGAATATTAATTTTATAAAAGGTGTTTTATAATATAATTTATATATTGCTTCAATTTATATAAATCACAACACAATCATCACTTTTGGAATTTAATAAAATGTCTGACTTTTGCTTACAAAAGTGAGACAGCGCACCCAGATAACAATTTATAGTTTTTCCTTTGTTCTGCTGGTCGATAACAACATCAATAACGTTTGTTATCAATATTGGATTTTTAGTTTGAAATGTCAAATAAATGGACATTTAGAAAAAGTGCGCAGTAAGTATAAAACTATTGCTTCGTGTGAAGAAGTGTCATATAACATGTCAACAGTAGGAGAAAATCAGACCACCGATGAATTAAATAGTAGAAATACAAGGCAATACATGAATAAAAATGACAATAGCAGCAAATTTATAGTGTATTCTTTTTGACTGTACCGAGTATGGACAAAAAATCCAGAATTTTAAAATCGTCTCCACACAGAACAAAAAAAAATCAGTACAATTACAAGTTAAAAAGAACACTTGGATTCTTTTCTATTTTTTCATTACAAATACTAACCCAGATTGATTGTGATTGGTTGATTTTTATTCACAAAATAATATTTTCATAATATTAATACCTGTTATACAAAAAAAACATCCCAAATACGATAAACAAAAAAAAATCACAAAAAAAAATTCAGTACAACTTCTACACCACCAATTTCTACGATGCTATTTTTTTGTACTGGGTGTGGGCAAAATAACAATTCTGTTTCCAAAAGAATACGATCGAAATCATAATTCTGTGCTGGTGCAACTCAAAAGAACACAAATTTCGATAATTCGGTGTTGGAACTTGTTCAGTACAGTCGAAAAGAATACACTATTACAAATGAACCTGTCAAAAGAGAAAACAAAGGAATCCATGAAGGTCAAAGTAGAGAAATAATTCAAGAGATCAACGAAAATAAAAATAATTATTGTAAGTTTGAACAGAATAATAATATTTTTGATGAAATATACTCAAATAAAACTCATGAGGAAAAATACAAGCATAGTGAAATTGATTTAATTATATTTTAAATCAGAAATTATCTTTTATCTTAGATTCTGGTGCAACAATTAGCGCTATTCCCTCGAGTATATTTCAACAAAAATTTTATTAACAAATATTGTATAACGAAAGTATCGTTATAAAAGGCTATGGAGAAAATATTTTAGATGTCATTGGTTCCATGACAGTAAGCGTTAATTATAATAATATCAATGAAAATTTTAAATTTTTTATAATCCAAGGAGCCGAAAATCCTATTTTAGGTAGGAATTTTATTGGTTTTTATGAATATTTTTCAAATTAAATATGTAAATATTTATTAAATTAGTAATGTGCAAAATGATATAGAAATATTAAAGAAATTAATTTTAGGGTTTGAAGAATTAGGTGATAGTAAAATTGGGAAATTTAATAATACTTAAGTGCATTTAGATATAGAGGAAAACATTAAACCTATATATTTTAAAGCAAGAAAAATTCCATATGCGTTTATTAAAAGTGTAGAAGATGTACTAAACAAATTAGAACAGGAGGGTATAATTAGGAAAACCGATAATACTGAATGGGGAACACCGTTAGAGCCCACTTTAAAGGAAGATGGTACAAGCCGAATTTGTGCTGATTATAAAGTAACTTTAAATAAATATTTATAAGATAATAGGCATCCTTTACAGAATTTATATTTCGGTTAAGAGAGGATAAAAGTTTTTCAAAAATAGACCTCGCTAGGGCTTATAATCAGTTAGGGTTGGACGATGAGTCGAAGAAATTGGCCGTATGGAGTATACATTTAGGGAATTTCATTATGAACAGATTACCATTTGGTGTAAAACCTGCGACTGGTATTTTCCAAAGGGAAATGGAGAAAATTTTAGAAGGAATACTTGGTTTCAGGGCAAAATTTAAAAGTGCACAATAAAAGACTTAAAATGGTTTTAGATCGTCTAAAAAACAAGGGTATAAACGTGAATAAAAATAAATGCGAGTTTTCTAAAGATAAAATATCGTTTTTAGGATATATAATATTGAATGAAGGGATTCGTAAGATCAGCAAAAATGAAGAAATTATGAATTTCCCAAAGCCAAATAATTTAACCGAGGTTCGATCTTTTATGGGTATGGTTGATTATTTTGGAAAGTTTATTAGAAATTTATCGACCAAAATGGCACCGATTTATGATCTTTTAACGGCTACAGACAATATAGAGTGATATGAAGACTGCGCGATAGGTGTTTTGAGTCAATTAAAAATGAAATAGTGAGTAAATGAAATAATTAAATTTAACCCAGACTTACCTTTAATTCTAACATGCGATGCATCAAACGTAGGGGTGGGGGTAGTATTAGCCCAAATGGTATAGAAAGACAACTTTAATTTGCTTCAAGGACTTTGTTAAATGCAGAGAAAAATTACAGTGTAGTAGAAAACGAAGCATTGGCAATAATTTCGGATTGGTTTTTGTGAACAATTAAGCTTAAGTACATATTGGAAATCACTTGAATTTTGCAATTCGAAATAACTTTTCATTTTCTCTAAAATTCCTTTATAAAAAATTTTTTGTTGTGTTTCGTGTCAGAATTCGAACTACATTCATCAGAGACACATTGTTCAAATTCCGTGTGTCTTACACAACTTAGCCAAAGCGGCGATGACGAAACATATTTTAATTTTGATGTTCAGATAATTTCTAAATTGAAACTTCATCATTTTTCATATTTACTTAAGTTGAATTTTTCATCTATGATTACATATTGAAAATTGTATTTCTTTGGTATTTTATCAATATGTAATCATAGATGAAAAATTCAACTTAAGTAAATATGAAAAATGATGAAGTTTCAATTTAGAAATTGTCTGAACATCAAAATTAAAATATGTTTCGTCATCGCCGCTTTGGCTAAGTTGTGTAAGACACACGGAATTTGAACAATGTGTCTCTGATGAATGTAGTAAAAAATTTTTTCTAAAGGAATTTTAGAGAAAATGAAAAGTTATTTCGAATTGCAAAATTCAAGTGATTTCCAATATGTACTTAAGCTTAATTGTTCACAAAAACCAATCCGAAATTAAAAATTCCCCTAATGTTGTCTATATTTCCTAACCAAAAATATAACAACATATTGACTTTACGTCAGATATTAAGTTTCGCATTGATTGGCAACAATCAATAATGACTTTACACTCGTGACTTAGGATGTTGATTAGAATGTTGACTTAGATGTTGACGAAATATTCTCTCATCCTATGAATTCACACATCGTAATATCTAGAAATTTAATACAAAAAATACCAAAGAAAAGATTGGCAATAATATTTGCAACAAAAAAAAAATTTCGAATACTTAATTGGAAGGAAATTAACATTAGTAACGGACCATAAACCGCTTTTGGCGATTTTTGGAGAACATAAAAGATTACCCAAAATGTCTACTTGTAGACTACAAAGTTGGGCTTGTCATTTATCAGCTTTTAACTATGAGATCAGGTATATTAAATCAAAAGAAAATTGCGCAGACAGCTTATCTAGATATCCTTTAAATTTGATTAGTAACGTTATACAGAACAACGTAGAGTTAAATTATTTATGTTTAGCAAACAAAAATCCTAGCGTTCCAATAGATGTAGACGATGTTAGAAATGAAACGGAAAAAGACGAAGAATTACAAACAGTAATAAATGCAATTAAAAATAATGAGTTAGAAAAGTTAGACAAATGTAAATTTCGGCATTTTTAAATAAGAAAAACGCTAAATAAAAAAAATTAATTTGCACTAAAGCAAACGTGTCTTCGCTAAGTTCTTCAGTAAAAAAATAAAATTTCAATAAATCAAAAAAAAAACGAAAATCAATTTCACGCAGTAGACCACGATGCAATAATATTTAAATTAATGAATGATTTTTATTGTTTTTTTTTTAATTTATCGAAATTTTATTTTTTTTCTGAAGAACTTAGCGAAGACACGTTTGCTTTAGTGCAAATCAATTTTCATCATATCTACAAAATCGTACACTTTACAAAAAAAATTTGTAAGCAAAAAGTGTGTAGTTTGATTTAATTAACTAAAAAAAAACATTAAATGTATAGGTTCTAATTTTAAAAAAACCTATTTTGGCATATATCTCCAATACTTATGAGTTTCAAGATCATTCAATATTACCATTGGACGTCCCCCTCGACGCTTAACAAATATCACCTTGGGTTATTTTGTCCCATCTAGCATGGTTCTCGAGATAAAAGGCTGGCATTTTTTAAAAAACTCACCCTGTATATACGCTTCCAGACCCAAAGAAAAGTTCAGTTATACCATGGATGGATCCTGAAGAACCTTAGAAAAGAGTCCATATAGACTTTGCGGGTCCAATTAATGGTCTAAATTTTTTTTATTGCTATTGACGCACACAGTAAATAGATAGAAGTAGCCTATACAAAGGTTCTAAATGCAAAATTTTGTATTACATATTTAATGTATACGTTTTCTAGATATGGAATACCGAAACAATTAGTGTCGGACAATGGTCCTCAGTTCACATCGGATGAGTTCCAAAAATTTTTAAAATCTAGTGGTATAAAACATTCACTAACAGCAACGTATTATCCGCAAACAAATGGAGCGGCAGAAAATGCTGTCAAGACAATTAAAAATGCAGGTTTTGAAAGAAATCCAAACAAGGTCGATGAGATTTTATGTAATTTTCTAACCGATTACAGAAATTCCGTACATTGTACATCTGGATTTACACCAGCATCAAGCATTTTAAACTACAAACCACTTATTAAATTATATTCCAGAGATTAAAAAAACAATGACCATGTATTTACAGACAGAAACGAAAGTAGGACTTTTATTTCGGGTGAAAATGTTATGATGCAAGATTATAAAAATGATAAAAAAAAGTGGATTAAAGCGGAAATATTAATTCTCATTAATTAGGACCAAGGATGTATAGTAGTCCAAGAGCTAGTGAACCCTTTGGGTAAGGGTGTTGGTTATAGCAGAATACAATTAAACAATAATATTAAATATGCTTCTTAATCAACATTATAACAATAATTTTTTTTTTTTTTTTTTAATAAAATGTGATGTGTAGTAGGCATTACAATATGTGTCACAACAACACATAAAAACCTTTTAAGACCAAGGTCCCACAACAACATGCGTTCTAAGGATGTTAATGGACGCAAATCTGTTTTTTTTTTGTTATTTTTTAATATTTTTTTGTTAAGTAATGGATAACTAAACCATAAATCCTATCACATATAAAATATGACATAGGCCAATATTTCGTGATAGGATAGGGAAAATAAAAATAAAATAAGAGATAAAAAGCAAATTTCTTTTACAAATTTGCAGGAACAAAACTAAAATTGGTTTGCCAATAGTCCAGCCAATGGCATAATCCCTGATTATGGGACGCAGTATATTTTTCAATGATTAAAGCTCAGATATGTAGTTATATGAAGGCTCGTTTCATCGAGCAAGCTACAGCGTTCCAGCATCAAGGAATATTCATTAGCTAAGATTGAGAGTGCTACCGTTGACTGAATATAGTTCATCCGCCAGCACCCCTAAGATATCACCTTGGCTAGTGATATCTCACTGCTATTGCCAGTGGTATGTGATATCTCACGTTAATTCATATGCCAATAGCAGGGACTGGAGTACGCGGGGTTGTCACACCCGTGGATCAAAAAAATAGAAAAAAATTAACAAATTAATAAAAACTGATCCCTCCATGCGATGTTCTCGCATCGATCCCTCCATGAATTAATCTAATTAATAATTATTTTGTATAAACTTTATTTTAACTGAATTCAATTTATGATTAGAAAAATGTAAACCAGCTAGAGCATTCAGTTATTCGACATTTTGAGTTATCCGAATATCAAATAAATTTTTCTTTAAATATCCGAATATTCGGTTAGTATTCGAATAGTAAAAGAAGTACTAAGAACTATGAATAAAATCAAACAGGTTTAACATATTATGCATTTTATTTTATTTATTTTCTTGAAATATGCATTTAAAAAAAAGAAGTGCGTTTAGATGTTTAAATTTTAGGTTACTTCTTATTTCAGATATCCCGCCGTAGAGAAACCTCTTTCAGTTTTTGTTGAAGTGGGGCTGATAGTCAATAGAGCATTATTCAAATTGTCTAATTTATCTGTTCTTGTTCTGAACGAGTTTAAATAACAAAAATGTTTTTTTAAACTATTAACCGCGATTTTCATTACCACTGTTACTGTGCCTCATGTCGTGGAATCGGTAATTGAGCTAATCACTGGTTGCAGCTTTTGTTGCAATGTATTTTTACTTTGATTGTTGACTGCGTCATTTATATTACCAGATACCTGCAACCATGGTTATTACTGCTTTTATCGCTAGGATCTGGTACATCTTTGAAGGCTGAGGAGGCGAGAAATGAAAGTTGTCACAGCAGTTCTCTTTGCGTAATCAAAATATTCGTTCGATTGTGGTATAACTCCAGTGTAAAGATATAGAAATAAGGTTGTTAAGGTTGTTTTGTTTCTCTTCTGATCCATTCGTTTTTGGATTTCGTGGAGTAAGATTTTACTTATATCACGGTTCAGTTCCATTAGAGAGTAGTAGCAAGTAGTAATTTAGCCATGCTAAATTAATTTAGCCATGTTTTAAATTTTTGCAATTTTTGGTTTTTGTCAAAAATATAGGTCATTATGTAAGCCAGGTCATGATGTGTAATCCTAATTTTACCTGAATAGATTAGTTGGGTGTCCAGACTACCTATTTCATTTCAAAACTCGTACACAAAGTTGCACATTTTTCGAAAAACTTGACCTAAAGTAGCCCCATATTGGTCATTTTTTGACATTTGAAGGTCAATTTCTCATGACCTATTGCTTCAATTGACCCCAAACTTTAAACTTAAGCTACCTGGACATGAATCTGTCACCTTGCAATAGCGTCTCAAGTTCCCCCTCAGGGGGGCTACTTCCCCCCCCCCGGGGGGTGAGGTCAAATATTTTGATATTTTTAGAATCCTTAAGCCACAAGGATTCCAAAAATATATACATGTTTAGGAAAACATCACCGGGTAATAAAGTTCCCAAATTTCCTATCCTAAAACACAGTGAATTGTGCACATGGTTTTTATTTGGTAATTAGCTCCACAAATTAATTCCACAATTATCAGGCATATTTATCAGGTTATGATTTTACGTATTTGTTATTGAAAAAATTATTTTGAAATACGGGTATTTTAAACACGTACATTCATACCAAGTAACCATGTCAGAATCGTCAAGAATCCAAATAACGAAGCTAAACAACAATAACTATGGTGTATGGCGATACAAAATGGAACTTTTACTGACTAAAGAGGGACTGTGGAATTATATTTATTTAGAGCATTTATCGGGTTATTTGTTGAGGATAATCAAATTATCCTAATTAAAAATGACAAAACAGCGAGACAAATGTGGAACTCACTACAAAATTATCACCAAAAATCGACTTTGTCACATAAAGTTAGATGTTTACGACGTTTATGCCGTATGATTATGTCAGAAGACGATGATATGAGTGAGTATTTGAATACAATGGACCAGTGTATGGACGAATTATCAACGCTTGGTGAACCATTGGCTGAAACGCTTTCAGTCGAATTATATCTATCAAATCTACCGGAAAGCTATAGTGGTCTAATAACTGCATTAGAAGCCAGACCAGAAAAAGATTTAAATAAAGTCTTAATCAAAAGCAAATTACTTGAAGAATACAATCGACGTACTGAAATCAAAAATGTCAACAATGAAAACAACGAAAAAGCACTCAAGGTATTTCAACGTGGGAATCAAAATCCAAATACAGCTAAGTTATTTTGCATTTTCTGTAAAAAGAAGAATCATATGAAAAATAATTGTCGTAAATTTGCAGCATGGAAGCAGAAGAAGGCTTATGGAGACAAAAATAAATCTGATGATAATGCGTCAACGCAAACAATCGCAAGAATTACACATTTGACAAATGACGATATAGTTTGCTTAATGGTTAATCAAAGCAACAACAAAACTGAATGGTGCGTAGATTCCGGTGCATCGTCACATATGTGCAACGACAAAAAATTATTCATCGATTTAAACAGATCAAGTGAAAATTCTGTTCCTATGGCCGATGGTCGAGTATTACAAATACAAGGACATAGACGAGTTGAAATGGCACAAACTAATAATTCCATGAGATTCCGCATGTCTAATGTATTATTTGTCCCAGGTGGCCAGGTCTACAGTGTAATTTATTATCTGTAGGTAAACTCGATGAAAACGGATGTGAAACCATATTCAAAAATGGCCTATCTACAATTAAGAAATCTGGAAAAACATTGATGATACTCAAACGTACTAATTGTGTTTATAAAATTGTACCATCATATGCAGCATTTCTAACAACGCACAATAATAAAATGAAGTGTATACATGAATGGCACAAAATTTTTGGACACAGAAATTTAATTGATATTCGTAAAATGATTACATTATCAAACATACAAATTGCGGATTGTAATCACAACGATACCTGTGAAACGTGTATACAGTGTAAGAAAACACGTGATCCGTTTCCAAATGAAGCTACTAAAAAGTCGTCTGATAGATTGGACATTATTCATACCGATGTATGCGGTCCATTACAGGTAAATACACCAAGAGGAAATAAATATTTTCTAACATTAGTCGACGATCATACAAGATATACACATATTTATCTTATGAAACAAAAATCAGATTTATGTGATTTATTGATCGAATTCATTGAAATGATGAAAACTCAAAATGGAAAAGTACCAAAAATAATCAGGTCAGACAGAGGTGGCGAATACATTGATGGACGACTTAAAAACTATTTGAAATCAAACGGAATTAACACACAATTAACTGTACCAAAAACACCACAGCAAAATGGTATAGCAGAAAGAAAAAATCGAACACTTGTTGAAATGACAAGATGTATGCTAGCAAGTTCTGGTTTGAATAAACAATTTTGGGGTGAAGCGATTAGCACAGCTAACTACATAATTAATCGTTTACCAACCAAAAATGTACCAACAACTCCATATGAAGCTTGGTGGGGCAAACAACCAAATTTCGATTACTTTCATGCATTTGGATCACAGGTATACTCACACATTTCGAAAGATGAACGAAAAAAGATGGACGATACAGCTGAAAAATTATCCTTCGTCGGATATGAATTGGGCACCAACGGATTCAGATTATTAGATGTCAACACTAATAAAATTAAAATTAGACGTGATGTAATTTTTATTGATGTGAACAAAAATCAAGAATCACTACAAGAAATATCATCAATCAACAATAAAACTGAAACACCAATCAACAATGACAGTGAACCATTGATAAATAATGAAGCAGAAATCGACACAAATCATCGAAATGAAGATTCAGAAGGGGAACCTGAAAATGACCAACCGCAGTCACGTAGATCTCAAAGAATCAATAAAGGAGTACCACCACAATGTTCTATGCGTATACCAGTGAATGAAAATATAGTCGCAGACCCACTGACATATAAACAAGCAATGGCTGGACCAAATTCTACTGAATGGAAGATGGCTATGGATAATGGAATTCAATCTCTAAGTAATTTCGGTACATGGGAGCTAACAAAATTACCTCCAGAATCAACAGTAATCGGCAGCAAATGGGTGTGTAAAACCAAAACGGATCAAAATGGCAACATCGTAAAATTTAAAGCGCGTCTGGTAGCACAGGGTTTTTCCCAAAAATATGGTCGCGATTACGATGAGGTTTTTGCGCCTGTAGCAAATCCAATGACATTAAAAATTTTGTTGACTGTAGCTGGAATAAGGAAAATGGTAGTTCCACCATTTTGATATCGAAACTGCATATTTGAATGGAGATCTATCACATGATGTGTACATGAAGCAGCCACTAGGATATGTTCAAGGTGAAAACAAGGTATGTAAACTTGTTAAAAATTTATACGGCCTTAAGCAGGGAACCAATGAATGGAACAAAAAGTTCGATAGCGTCATGAAGAAAAATAATTACTTTCAAAGCGAAAATGATCCATGTTTGTACTTCATGAAAAATGGCAATCAAACTATTTACATATCCAATCATGTAGACAATATTGTTATATGCGCGACAAATATAAAAATGATAAATCAATTTGAAACATTGATGAATAATGAATTCATAATCAAAAATCTCGGCAACCTAAATTACTATCTGGGAATTCAATTTGGACGAGATATAAACGGAATTTTTAGTATGAGTCAAGAAAAATACATAATGAACAAGTTGAATGAATTCAATCTAACAGATGTCAAAAACTCAACAACTCCGATGAATCCAGGCTATTTAAGTCAAACTATAAGTGATCAACAATTTGAATCACAAGAAGTATATTGTAGTGCAATTGGATCGTTGTTGTATCTGTCCACCAATACAAGGCCAGATATATCAATTTCAACATCAATTTTAGCAAGAAAAGTGAATGCACTTTCGATACTTAAAAGCAACAAAACATTACGAATTACATTTGGGTAACGAACAAAACGATGACAATTTCGTATGTTATGTAGATGCAGATTGCGCGAATGACACCGAAGATCGCAAATCAAATACGGTTATTGTTTCATTTTTAATGGTGGTCCATCATAGGATGGAAAAGCAGAAAACAATCGACAGTTTCGTTATTTTCGACAGAAGCGGAGTTTATTGCGTTTTCAGAGGCTGTTCGTGAAATAATCTGGGCAAAGAGCGTCATAAATGATTTCAATGAAGAAATAAAAACACCGATTAAAGTTTATGAAGACAATCAGGGATGTATTAAACTACTGAATGATAGAACCTGCAACCAAAGAGTAAAACACATCGATACTAAATATAAATTCATTTACGATAGAATTAAGAAGAAAGATGTGATGGCAATTTATTGTCCTACTGATGCAATGATCGCAGATATGCTGACAAAACCTTTAGATGATGCAAAATTAGTTAAGCATACAAGATCTGTGGGATTATATTAATCCAATTTAATTATATGTTGAGAAGGGGTGTTGGTTATAGCAACATACAATTAAACAATAATATTAAATATGCTTCTTAATCAACATTATAACAATAATTAATCTAATTAATAATTATTTTGTATAAACTTTATTTTAACTGAATTCAATTTTTGATTAGAAAAATGTAAACCAGCTTTAAGCTACAACTTCACACTGGTATAAGAATTTATTGTAAGCTGTCAAATTAAAATAAAATGTCATTCCGTTTTTCAATACTAAATTGTACACATGGTTTTTATTTGGTAATTAGCTCCACAAATTAATTCCACAATTATCAGGCATATTTATCAAACGGTCGTTCTGTAAGGCTAGAATTTTTTTAGTGATAAGTCATGAAGTACGGAAACCACCACCTGACATGCATCAGCCGTGTACGTCATCATCCCCTATATGTTTGAAAGTGTAAAAAAAATTAAAAAAAAAACTTCCTCCTGTAAGCTTGAAATTTTTATATGATTTAGCACACTTATTGTAGAGTACAAAAAAAATCGAATCGAATCGAAAGGTGTTACAAAATGCCGGCCGTCACAACCGACGAGATCTAGAAAACCGCTGAACGGATTTCAAAAATTTTTGTTTCTTAAAATAAGTTCACTCAATGGAAAGAGCTGAAAGGACGATGTGTTGGATAACTGTACCGGAAGTGTGTCAAAAAATCGTCAAGTGTGTCAAAACAAATTTCCGCATATTTTTGGCTTAAAAAACGTTCATTTTAAGTGATTACGGATAGAAACATTGAATTTGAAGAAATATTGATGGTCGGGATTGGTATGTGAGACCAAAAACTAGATTATTGCTTTATAAATTTGTCAAATAATAATAAAAATAATAAAAAAATAAAATTAATTATTTGTATGACCTGAAATTTTATTATTATTATTGAGAATTATGGCATTATAAGTTTGTCAAAAAAATGTTGTCAAGTGTGTCAAAAGAAAGATTTTACTTCGGTTTATTTTTTTTTTACCCAATTTTTTGGAAAAAATAAAATTAATCATTTGTTTGACATGCAATTTTATTATTATTATTGAGTATTATGGCATTATAAGTTTGTGAAAAAAATGTTGTCAAGTGTGTCAAAAGAAAGATTTTCATTTCTTTTTTTAGAAAATAATAAAATTAGTTATTTGTATAAAATGAAATGTATAATGAACATGATATTATTATTATTGAGAATTTTATTGCATTATAGGTTTGTCAAAAAAATATTGTCAAGTATGTCATTTTTGAACTTTTTATAGTTTATGAAATATTTTTTGAATTTTGAAAAAAGTTTGTATTTTTGATTTTGTAATAATTTTTGCAATATTTTTAAAATTTTATGAAAAAGTTTTAATTTTTGATATTGTTATAATTTTTGCAATATTTGTAGAATTTAAAAAAAAAAGAATTTGTGAACCGAAAAGAATTTTATATTTATTTTTAGAATTTTGAAAAAAGTTTCGTTTTGAAAAGCCTCGATTCGCAAACGCCACATACGTCCAAAAACCTTAGCTTTACGTCCTAGCATCATAATGTACTAATGTACTATTAATGGAGGGGCTGAAATCTCAAGCTCTGAGATATCAAGACTTCGGTTTTGATTAAGGATTTTGATATAGTTTTTGGCATAAAACTTGTATAAGGACATTGTTTTTAGTTTTGGGCAGTTATGTACATCAAACAAACATCTTTTTAGTACATGTACTCAAAGTACATGTATTTTTTTATCTCTGTTAAGAAATTTATTACAAAACTAACACGAAACATCAATACGTTGCCAGAAAATCATAACAGATCATAAATTAACATAATTAAGTGAAAAGATTATACAATCAGCAAACTACTCAAAAACCTCTCCATTAAGCGTTTCGAGAATATATTACAAAATCAGAAATTCATATTTCTTTCAAGATTCTAATAATATTGTAAAAAATTAATTAAAATCAAACTTTTTTCTAAATTCTAATAATATTCCAAAAATTCTTAAAAATTCAAAAATTGAAACTTTTTCCAAAATTCTACAAATATTCAAAAACTTTAACAATATCAAAAATTAAAACTTTTTCAAAAAATTCTAAAAATATTTCAAAAATTATTACAAAATCAAAAATACAAACCTTTTTCAAAATTCAGAAAATATTTCATAAACTATAACAAGTTCAAAAATTTTCCATGCCACATTTACGTAATACAAACAGCTAATGTTTTTGACGTACTTCACAATATTTTTTTGACAAACTTATAATGCAATAAAATTCTCAATAATAATAATATCATGTTCATTACATTTCATTTTATACAAATAACTAATTTTATTATTTTCTAAAAAAAGAAATGAAAATCTTTCTTTTGACACACTTGACAACATTTTTTTGACAAACTTATAACTCATAATTCTCAATAACAATAATAAAATTGCATGTCAAACAAATGATTAATTTTATTTTTTCCAAAAAATTGGGTAACAAAATAAATAAACCGAAGTAAAATCTTTCTTTTGACACACTTAACAACATTTTTTTGACAAACTTATAATGCAATAATCTAGTTTTTGGTCTCACATACCAATCCCGACAATCAATATTTCTTCAAATTCAATGTTTCCATCCGTAATCACTTAAAATGAACGTTTTTTAAGCCAAAAATATGCAAATTTCCTTGTTTTGACACACTCGACGATTTTTTGATACACTTCCGGTACAGTTATCGAACACATCGTCCTTTTGGCTCTTCCCATTGAGTAAACTTATTTTTAGAAACAAAAATTTTGGAAATCCGTTCAGCGGTTTTCTAGATTTCGTCGGTTGTGATGGCCGGCTGGCATTTTGTAATACCATTCGATTCGCCTGGCAGATACTTGTGCTCGTCAAAATCGCCTGTCAATTTTTTTGGTACTCTACAATAAGTAAGCTAAATCATATAAAAATTTCAAGCTTACAGGAGGAAGTTTTTTTTAAAATTATTTTTACACTTACAAACATATAGGGGATGATGACGTGCACGGCTGATGCCTGTCAGGTGGTAGTTTCCGTACTTCACATTTCCTGACTTATCACTAAAAAAATTAAAGCCTTACAGAACGACCGTTACCCAAAGGGTTCACTAGCTCTCACTCTATAGATGTAGATTAGAAAATGGAAATATAACGAAAAGGCATATCGATCAAATAAGATATTATAATCAAACGACTATAGAAAATAATAATCTTTACCAAGCCCATGATAAAATTGAAAATCAGTACAACAAAGATAATAGAATAAAGATAAAGAATAATTATAACAAAGAAAATCAAATAATTGTTCAGTTTGATACACCTTCTAATGAATAATTAGTACAGTCAGATATCGAAGGTAGTATTCATTCGGATAGTGACCAAGATGTTAGTTATGAAGATGCAAATGATGTTCAGGGTTTTCAAAGTGTAACAAATAGTTCAAGAAGAGGGAGTGATAGGGAACCAGTAGAGTTAAACATTCCACCGAGTGGAAGATTAAGATATAGGGCTGTAGTAAAAAAACCGACTAGGTATTTTAGTTATAGTGATTAAGTGTATAACAAATTAATGCATTTGAAATATTAATCTAAAAACAAAAAAAAATTTATTTTATAATAGAAATAAATGTTTATTGGTATTTATAATAAAAATTAACCCTATTATAATTTAAACGATTATGTATATGTAACATTAAAATGAAATAATATAGTTTTGAAAGGAATTTTATAATATTTAAAACTAATAGACTGAGAGCCAGTGATCAGCAGACTTACTGTATGTTAGCAAACTCCATATTGATGCTAGGTATATTTTTTCACCAGCCGTAGGTGAAATGGGTATTCACTATCCCCGTCGATGGTTCCTTTGGGCGTGTACGCAAGTCAAAAAACGTAAAAATTGACCTTAAAAACGTGATTTCAGCATGTCTGCCGTTTTGATATCTTACAGTATACAATCTTTTTTTATTAAAAAATCCAATGGCAGACACTCCGGTTCCTAGTATTTTTTTTTAAATTTCAAAGTTTTAAAATTTCATGAAAATTTAATTTATTTCAGCAAAGCTGAAATTTGTATATGTTATTTACATTATTATTATACATATATATTTTAAGAAGCACACACAGGGCGGTTCCAACATGCGGGCAGACGCTATAAGGCTTTCTTTGTCTGAATGGGAATGAAAGCGAATCAGTAGTAATACATTGTGAATAATTTTTATGAATGTTATAATTTAATAGTCTGTTAAGTAATAAAAATATGATTTCTTCTAAAGAAATAAACAAAATTTTTTAATTTTCATAATCATATGATGGAGAAGGTTTATTGAACATACACAATGAGTAATGACTATACATTTTGAGCCTTTTTTGAATGATGTCCTTCTTTCTGATTGAATTCCGACGAAATGTTTAAGAAATTGTCTTCATAGCTTTCAAATGTAAACAAAATATCAAGCTTTATTTTTTCGTTCATACTTTAGAATAGTCAAGGGAAGAAAAAATTGTTCACATTTGTGGAGTTTCATAATAATGAATATTTATTATTTCGTGAGTTTACTGTATACCTGGAATGTTGTAACGGTTTTCTGCTCCATTTCATTCGTTCTCAAATTTTTAATAGAAGCACGTGTAATTTATTTTGTATGTATTTAAATTTGTCCGTTTTTTTTTTAAATTCACTTAAAATTTTAAATCATGGCAGATAAATTAATCTGTGCATTTTGAAATTTAAATGCTAGTGCAAGTGTACATATCTTTTCAGAAGAAAACTTTTAAAAAATGTCAGACTATTTTGCGTTTACGAAAATTTCATAATTTAAAATATAGTGATGTTATTTTACCACGTGAACATTTAGTTAGTGGCTATCATCGTACTTATTGCAAGACATTTACAACATTAAAAAAAATCATTATCATACAAAATAAAAAATTATTGAAACGTCTTCATCTCCATCTCAGTCAATTACACACTCGTTGCCGCAATCAATGCAACAGCCGTCAACTTCTGTCTGTATTCCTATTTTAATTTGTACGCTTTGTTAAAATAAATATGTAACCAAATCTGTATGACTAAGAAAATTAAAAATTTTTGTAACTCTAGAAGAAATTATATTTTTATAACTTAACAGACTATTAAATTATAACATTCATAAACATTATTCACAATTTATGACTACTGATTCGCTTTCATTCCCATTCAGACAAAGAAAGCCTTATAGCGTCTGCCCGCATGTTGGAACCGCCCTGTGTGTGCTTCTTAAAATATATATGTATAATAATAATGTAAATAACATATACAAATTTCAGCTTTGCTGAAATAAAGTAAATTTTCATGAAATTTTAAAACTTTGAAATTTAAAAAACATTACTAGGAACCGGAGTAAGTGTCTGCCATTGGATTTTTTAATAAAAAAGATTGTATACTGTAAGATATCAAAACGGCAGACATGCTGAAATCACGTTTTTAAAGTCAATTTTTACGTTTTTTGAATAATAAATAAGTTTGTGTTTAATAAATAGTAAAAATTAGAATAGTAAAAATAGTAAATTAAAATAGTAAAAATTTAATAGAATCGTGTGTGTTTTATTCTTATCCAATACATCACAAAAAGTTATGCTAGAAATGCTATATTTTTTTGCGAAAATACTCCGTTTTCACTGAACTTAAACTATTAATTCTAAAAAGAGATGATGACACTATTTAAACAAGAAACTTGAGCACCAACACTAGCAGTAGAGTAGATGACAGAGATGTCACTTTGATTCAAATCGGTCTGGAGTAGATCTAGGTCGATGCTATCAATATCGCGAGCGAGTTAGCTGTTGGGGATAGATCGCAACAGTCCAATGAAGAAGAAGATGAAGACATGATAAGAAATACCGGAACACCAGAACTGACTACTGCCCTGTACTAGACGTGTATCACTTACCAGAAAGAAATCTGTTAAAGAGACCGAATTGGAATGAAGAACAAAGTGGATTGACAAATCATTATGAATGATATTCTAGCCTTAGAATATAGATTCTAGTTACAAGCAAGCTCGTGTTAAAATCACCCATAATGACTATGTTGTTGAACCTAGTTGAGAGGTCCTGAAGAATGTCCTCAACTTTAATAAAATTCCGACCGGACAAATAGATACCGCCAAGAAGAGCCCCACACCAACACGAACAAAAATTCCTTCAGAAACATACGATTTCAGCCGACAATGCTGTTATTTTTTATCTTATCGCTTGCAGGTGGACCACGGATGTCATTCTTTTTCCCATTTAGGATTCCCTGGCGAATCCACCATGCGCCAGACTACCCACAAAGACTACAGGAGCAGTACAAGCCATAAAACTAAAAAACGAGTTGAAAGTACAATAAACAAAAGTCGATCAAGTGCGAATATAACTCGCTCACCGAGGGTTCCGTGTATATAATATTCTAATGAGAAGAACAAATAATTTTGAAATAAATCAAAAACTTCGTCTTCCCAAACGTGTTCGTAGAATTAAAAAAATAAGACAAAAATTGACACCAAAAATGAATTAAAAAATAATTGTGATGCTAAGTCGATCGTCCAAAAACAAATTTTTATCTCGTCGCTGGTCGAGTTGGTTAAATGGTTAACCATAAACTCTGATCAGAAGGACGCCGGTTCGATTCCCGAACCGACCGAAATTGAGATAAAACATTTGTTACGAATATTTTCATTCTATTCAATTGAATACATTCATTTCTAGGGTCTTATAATTCTAAACTACATAATGGTTCCATTGCTATCATACAGATAAAAATCTTAATAAAATCTTGAATTTGAACCTAAATTCCCTGAGGAACGCCAAAAGGAACTTCGACAGCATTTGATGTGATGTTATTCACCTTCGTTCTTTTGTATCTTTGAGTTAGATAAGATTTATGAGGTAAACCAGCTCAATTTTCCATAACGCCAATATTTTTAAGTTTTAACAAAAGAATTAGTTTATCTATTGTCTCAAAAGCTCTACGAAGATCAAGAAAAACAGCAATAACGACTTTCTTCTGATGCACCGCTTCTTTCCAGTTTGTGATTACTTAGTTAATGAGAGTTTCGCAATTATGATTTTGACGAAACCCCGATGGAAAATCAAACAAAAATTGATTATTCTCCAGGTACGTTTTCAGCTGTAAGTTTACTATTTTTCCTAGTATCTTAAAATATAAATTTACTTTGCTGCCGCCGTAAATAAATGGAAAAATGCCGTTGCTTTACAGCCTCTTTGATTAAAGGTAAAAAAGTGTGACTTTAGCCTCCTTCCTAGCGGCAGTAAAGTTAATTTTACAGCCGTTTGCAGAAATACGATATTTATTATAAATTGTTATATTATAAATCGACATTATAACATTCAAAAATATGGAGGGGCTGAAATTTCAAGCTCTGAAATATCAAGACTTCTGGTTAAGGATTTTGATATAGTTTTCAGCATAAAACTTTTATGAGGACATTGTTTTGAGTTTTGGGCAGCGATGTATATTAAACATAACTCTTTGTTAAAGTACATGTATTTTTAGGTAGATTTCATATAAAAATCTACCTATTGCAATGGGCTTCATCTCGGAATTTCGGAAAAATTTTGGTGCCAAACGACTATGAATGATAAGCGGAGACGGAAAAACAAAAAAAAATTTATATATATATATATATATATATATATATATATATATATATATATATATATATATATATATATATATATATATATATATATATATATATATATATATATATATATATATATATATATATATATATATATATATATATATATATATATATATATATATATATATATATATATATATATATATATATATATATATATTAGGGTGTCCCAAGACATAGAGCAAAAAAATTTTTTTGCAAAATTTTATACGCATACCCGCTAAATTTTTTCCAATTAACCTTAAAAACTTAAATTAAAAGTTTTACTGCGATTGGATGACGATAACCCGTGCCGACTTGAAGTTGAACTTTAACATACGAGCTTTTACTGCGATTACTGTGCAATTATTTGAGAAATTATTTTACTCTCATTAAATAAAACGCCAATGAATTAGAAAAAGATATTACTTCGGTCTGAAAGTCCTAAGTATTACATTCTCGAGCCAAAAATGAAATTCTTACCCCATTTATCGACGTTTTAGGACTTACTGATTCTAAAAAAAACTGTATGTCTGTCTGCCGTCACAACCGACGAAATCTAGAAAACCGCTGGAAGGGATCTCAAAAACTTTTGTTTCTAAAAATAGGGTTACTCAATTGTAACAACCAAAATGACGATGTGTTCGATAACTGTACGGGAAGTGTGTCGAAAAAAATCGTCAAGTATGTCAAAACAAGGAAATATGCCTATTTTTTGCTTAAAAACGTTCATTTTAAGTGATTGCGAATAGGAACATTGAATTTGGAGAAATTTTGATGGTCGGTATTGGTATGTGAAACCAAAATCTAGATTATTGCGTTATAAGTTTGTCAAAAAAATGTTGTCAAGTGTGTCAAAAGAATGATTTTCATTTTACTTAATTTTTTGGAACAATATGAAATTAATTATTTGTTTGACATGAAATGTTATCGAACATGAAATTGGACATGGAAATTTTTGATTTTGTTATAATTTTTGGAATATTTAAAAAATTTTTGAATTTCTGAAAAAAGTTTAAATTTTTGATTTTGTAATAATTTTTGGAATGTTTTTAGAACTTTAAAAAAGTTTAAATTTTTTATTTTATTTTAATTTTTAGAATATTTTTGAATTTTGAAAGAACCATGAATATTTGGTTTTGTAATATTTTCTTGAAACGCTAAATGGAGAGGTTTTTGAGTAGTGGGTGGGTGGGTGTTTCATCTTTTCACTAAGTTATATTAATTTATGATCTGTTATAATTTCCCGGCACTTATTAATATTTCGTGTTAGTTTTGTAATAAATTTCTAAACAGAAATAAAAAAATATTTATGCTATAACAAAGAGTTTTATGTTTGATATACATCGCTGCCTAAAACTAAAAGCAATGTCCTCATAAAAGTTTTTTGCCGAAAACTATATCAAAATCCTTAATCCAGACCGAAGTCTTGATATCTCAGAGCTTGAGATTTCAGTCCCTCCATATTTTAATATTATTTTTCATTACAACAACTATTACTAAGTATATTTTCTTGTCAATGTTTGCTGTTTACAGTCCGGATATAACATCTTGTGCTTTTGTACGCAACATAACAAATATTGCCTCAATTGTAATTAAACAATGAAAGTCCTGCACTAATTAGACCGCTCTTTCAGCCGTATCTGAACGATACAGTTGAAATGCTTTAAGCATTGATACCTCCTTTTTAATTATTATTTCTATTATTATTTAATCTACTTTCTATTTATCAATTTTGGAAACAGGCACCATTCTACCTTTTCTCTATAGCATTCTATTTTATGGAGATCAACTTTTTGCCAATGATTTCTAATTTTTTGAAAAAGTGGAATAACGGGGCTTATTATAGGCACTTGTTTTATTTTCACTTCAAAAAGACTTTTTTACACCAGCTCGTACATGTGATGGTTGCAAGCGAAAACAAGTTTTTCTATATTGATTTTTTTCAACGCGCACACATACGATGTGTTTTCGAAGCAGTTATAGTATCACAGCAGAGAATTTGCACTATGTCTTGAGTTTTCAATCTAAAATAACATTCCAAACGTGTCTATAGAATTATTCAGTTTTGGCACAACAATTACTCTTTATTTTCGTATGAAATGTATTATATTAAAAAACAATATATTATACAACAATACTATACGAGAGCTTGTCCATTTGAAGGAAGTTTTGGGTTACGTTTTATGTATATTTTTTGTTTAGAACTACCTAGTTCGACGGACATATTTATTTTTCAAGAAAAATTCGTATAACCGACAAGACATTTAGAAATTATAAGCACATCAAAACAGGTATGCGCGCTAAAGTACACAATCAAGTATTGAGATGTTTAGGTCCAAGTCGGCACGGGTTACTGTTATTTAAATTGCATGAAATTTTTTTTACAGTTGTTTTGACATAAAAGAAAAAAAATTAAAGGGTATGCGTCAAAAAAAAACAATTTTAATTTTTCTGGGACACCCTAATATATATATATATATATATATATATATATATATATATATATATATATATATATATATATATATATATATATATATATATATATATATATATATATATATATATATATATATATATATATATATATATATATATATATATATATATATATATATATATATATATATATATATATATATATATATATATATATATATATATATATATATATATATATATATATATATATATATATATATATATATATATATATATATATATATATATATATATATATATATATATATATATATATATATATATATATATATATATATATATATATATATATATATATATATATATATATATATATATATATATATATATATATATATATATATATATATATATATATATATATATATATATATATATATATATATATATATATATTAGACTGGTCGTTAAAAACTAAATTTTCCGAGACGCCCCCCAGAAAAATTCTTTGTGGTCAAAAAACCATAACGGCTTTATTTTTTTTTTTTTAAGTGAAAAGAACACGTGCCGCAAAATCATCGAAGTTTATTTTTTGATAAAATTGTTAATATCTCATAAAATATGCAGATGTAAAAAAAATCACATAATCATTTTTGCAGGAAATTTAATTTTCTACAAAAAAGGTCCAAGTCATTTTTTTCCTAAAACCTATATTTCTGATGATATTTTGAAATAAAACTTGAAATTCTTCGAAACTCGTAAAACCAAATGATGAAAATTTCGACGAAAAAGTACTAATTTTGATTTTTTTTGTCACGATTATTTTTTTATACATTTCATTCTATAGCGTAAGAAGAAAATTAGGAGTTTTTCGTCATCTTTATTTCTTATGTTTTTTAAAAATTACGAAAACTTACAAGTTCATTTTCAAAATATCATGAGAACTACACGTTTTCGGGAAAAAATGACATGCACCTTTTTTGTAGAGAATTAAATTTCCTGCAAAAATGGTTATGTGATTTTTTTTGACATCTGCATATTTTATGAGATATTTGAAAAAATCTACGAACTTTTCAAAAAATCAACTTCAACGATTTTGCGGCACGTGTTCTTTTGATTTAAAAAAAAAAAAATAATGCCGTTGTGGTTTTTTGACCACAAAGAATTTTTCTAGGGGGCGTCTCGCAAAATTTAGTTTTTAACGACCAGTCTAATATATATATATATATATATATATATATATATATATATATATATATATATATATATATATATATATATATATATATATATATATATATATATATATATATATATATATATATATACATATATATATATATATATATATATATATATATATATATATATATATATATATATATATATATATGTATTTTTTTTTTTTTTTTTTTTTTTTTAATAAAATGTGTTGTGTAGTAGGAATTACAATATGTGTCACAATAACACTTAAAAACCTTTTAAGATCAATGTCCCACAACAACATACGCTCAAAGGTGTTGATGGACGTAAATCT